>JAULBY010026929.1:0-16794 GCA_032358315.1 Ophiocytium majus | reverse complement strand
TTCCAGACCCGCGCTTCAAGGTCCTGTGCTCAAAGTACCAGCCCAAGAGCGAGGTCCCCCCCACCATCACCATCACGGACATTGCGGGTCTGGTGAAGGGGGCGGCGGAGGGCGCGGGCCTCGGCAACGCGTTTCTGAGCCACATCGGCGCGACGGACGCGCTGTACATGATGCTGCGCGCGTTTGAGTCCGCGGACATCACGCACGTGGAGGGGGACGTGGACCCTGTGCGCGATATTGGCATCATCACGGAGGAGCTGTTGCTGAAGGACATTGAGATCATTGGGAAGCAGGTGGAGAAGGATCGGAAGGTGAGGGGCCGGGGGGGCTGTGCTCATCAGTACGTTTGCCTCAGGGCTGGTGAACCATGAAGCAACGGAGAAGCGTTGGAAGGTGGGGGGGGCGTGTGTGTGTGTGTGTGTGTGTGTGTGCTCAGCAGTACATTTGCCTGAGGGGTTGCGTTCCTGCCGCTGGCATTGAGGTCATTGGGAAGCAGGTGGAGAAGGATCGGAAGGTGACGGGTGTGTGGGGGGGGGGGCTGGGGGGGGAGGCGGCGCTCAGCAGTACGTGTGCTTGAGGGGTAGTGCATGGCAGTGGCGGCAGCACTACGCAGCGGCGCATGTGGTCGTGTGCTGGGGTGTCTGTTTGTGGGCGTTAAATGCCGCAGCAGAACTGCTCAGCAGTCGCACCGTGAAGCAGCAGGTGCGATGCTCAGCAGTGCATGTGCTTGTGCCTGGGTGTGGGCTCAAGTGATTGAAGGCGCAGTGCCCAGCAACGGCACCGCTGCAGTTGCCCAGCAGCAAATGGTGCTCAGCAGCATATGGTGCTCAGCAGCATATGGTTTTGTAAACCGCGGTGTGTTCAACTTGGCAGCAAACAGGCGAGAGGGCAGGTAGTGAGTGTACGCTAACTGGTAGCAACGTAGCTCTCTGCTCAGCGCAAACAGAAGCTGCAGCAGCATGTGCTCAGCATCGACAGCAGCTGCAGCAGCATGCGTTCAGCAGCAGCAACTGCCTCTCTCAAGCATGGTTCACCAACGGTGGACAGCTCTATGCTCTGCAGTGGTCCACAGCTGCTGAGCAGCAGCGGCTGCAGCAGCATGTGCCCAACGGCGGCAACAGCGGCAGACAGCGTGTGACAGGTTTAAATTTGCATAGCGGTTGCGCTGCTGGAGGAGGTATGCACGCTTGCTGCAATGTCAGGCAGAACCTGTGTGCATCTGTGATGTTGACTCAGTGAGTCATCGACACACAAGCCCCGTGTCCTTGCACACCCACAGACGGACGCACGCAATTCAATCGAAAAAACTTCGGAGTACAGCTGAAAAAGTATTGGTTCATGCGGCCGCACCTGGGTGCCGCCAAGCACACCATCTGAGCAACATGGTGCTGAGCTCCGCATTGTCCCCTGTCCCCCCCCTCCCCATTCACATCATGTTGGTTTTCACTGTGGATAACGTGGTGCTGACCTCTGCCGTTGCCCCCCCCGCCCCCCCAATTTGTGTGTCGTGTTGCCGCTGGCCGGAATGTGCGCGTCCTCAGAACGTGGAGCGCGGCATCGGCGGGCGCGAGAAGAAGCTCGAGTTTGAGTGCCTGGAGAAGGTGCTCGCTTGGATGGACGGCGAGCGCAAGCAGGTGCGGAGGGTTGCCGGAATGGTAATACTGGGCATTACGGTCAACGGTAGTTCCATCGTACCCGTTGCAGATGCCTACAGCAGCCTACAATGCCTGCGGTTGTGATGGCCCCACTGTGCTGAGCACAAAACACCATCGAAGATGGCGCGAGTGTCATACGGTCACGGTGAAATTACGCTACGAATCACACTGTGCTCAGCACAAAACACCATCGAAGATGGCTCGAGTGTCATAAGGTCATGGTGAAATTATGCTACGAATTACGGAGTAATTTTGAAAATTATGTTTTACTACGTAGTCTCTATAAATTATTAAATTATTACGATTTCGGCTACCCTGCAGGTGCGCTTCGGCGAGTGGACGCCCGCGGAGATCGAGGTGCTGAACCGCTACCAGCTGCTCACGGCCAAGGAGATTGTGTACCTCGTGAACCTCTCCAAGCGCGACTACCTGCGCAAGGCCAACAAGTGGCTGCCGCGCGTCAACGAGGCTGTCGCGGCGGCGGGCGGCGGGCAGATCATACCCTTCAGCGTGGAGTTTGAGCAGGAGTGGACGGACGCGGAGCTCGGGGGGACGCTGGACGCGTACAAGGAGGCCAACCCCACGCACAAGTCCATGATGCCCCGGTGAGCGGTTTTGGGAAGTTGTTGCCATGTGGTTTGGCAATGTTATACTGATTTGAAGTAGTAACGTACTTCGGAAGTGCATGTGTGTAATATTACCTACTTCTGAAGTATAGGTTTGGGTTGGTTGAGCAGGACTGGGTGGGCGCTGAACTGGGGGGGAAACTGGACGCGTACAAGGAGGCCAACCCCACGCACAAGTCCATGATGCCGCGGTGAGCGCACGCAGTTTGGGTAGTACTACTGTAGTGCTACAGTAGGTTCTCCATGTGGTTCAAATACATTGATGTGGTAGGCTGGAGTTTGAGTCGGTTTGGGTAGTACGATGTCCACTAATACGCTTATACTACTGCAGTATATGTACTACGTGGTTACAGGGTTATGGTGAGTCAGAGGTGGGATGGCAACGATCTTGGCGGCACGGCAGATGCGTCCAGGAGGGCCAACCCTACGCACAGGTCCATGATGCCCTGGCGAGCGCGCGGTTTGGGGACTGCTACTGTGGCTTGCTGCGACAGTAGTGTTCGTGTGGTTTGGCTGGGCCACTGTTACTGTACTTGTGTAGACAATACTTCTGAAGGACATAATAATTGTTGACAGTACCAGGTTAGGGAAGGTTGGACCCAGGGCATGTTGTACATACAGTGCACTCTTGGTTCAGTGCGCGGTGGTGTCAACCCTCCAAATCCACACCTGCACTGCATCGAATAACGATTTGTCTACATGTGCATGTGATCATGTTTTGATGTGGTTTGGCTGGGCTACTGGTACGCTTCTACAGTAGTTTTAATGTGGTCTGGCTGGGCTACTATCATTCATAACAAGTTGATCTGGTGGGGTAATGTGGGTTTGACCCACGGCATGTTGTACATACAATCCACTCTTGGGCCAGTGCGGGGCGGTGTAAACCCTCCAAAGTGAAACCGGCAGTGATTCACAAGGCGGTTTGTGTATATACTACCTAGTACTTCATAAGTATGTGTGTATGTAATCACTGTGGCAACCATGTGGTCAGCGACAGGCATCCGGACCCGGCAACAAACCGCATACCGCATCTTCAACTACAAATCAAAGCGCACCAAATCATTAGTGCACTGTATATGTATACATGCACAAACACAAAAGACCGTTCGTCGATGGATTGTGTACGGATTGTCTAACGACAAGAGAGCTGCCCTGACCAACCATCAAGGCTAGGTGTCTCAGTGGTTTGAACAAGCGGTGGTTGTGAAGGTTCAGAGGACATTGTGGCAACCCCTTGCCGCCCTGGCGAATATTGCCAGGGTGTGTGGAGCTAGTCGCGAGTAGACAACCAAGTGCTATACTACGTGCACTGTACATTTTATGTGGGACAGGTATGTAGTGTCCCCGTGTTCTGGGTTCCAGACGCCCACACTGCTGCCATGAGCATGTGCTGCATAGATGCACCACTGCTAGATTGGGTGTTTGCAGCGCACTTGAACGTTACTTGTAGTGGAAGTACACAGTAGGGCTTTTGGTTCCAGCTCCATGTCGTTTGCTAGTGTAGCTATGCTGCTGTAGGCGTTCCGCGCGCCAGTCATGCACGTCTTAAATGTGGCGTAGCCGCGATGTCTCACCTTCCCGATTTGGCTGTGCTGTCCACTGGAATGTGTACTTGCTGGCCGCTGCAGAATCCTCAAGATGGGGTACCAGTCACTGCAGCTCATCCACTACTTCACGGCTGGCGCAGACGAAGTCAAGGCATGGACCATCAAGGTATAGTGTCACTTGCACTAGCGATGGGTCACAGCATACTGTAGCCTTCATGCTGCCGCTGCGCTACCAGCACCATACCGCTGCAGTCCCACGCAGCCATGCACTATCGTACACAACCCGACACGCGCGATGCACACGACAATGCCCATGTCCACACCCGGCATCCCGTGGCTCGGCCACTGTCCGCTCCACGCGTGCCAACACCAGTTCCACCAGCCAGACTACAGCAGCCCAAGTTGTGTGCTCGTATTCGTACGCGCCGCTGCCGCCGCCGCTGACTGCCACCCCCCGCCGCACCGCACTTCATTTGCGCCTCAGGATGGGTGGTTGGCGCCACAAGCGGCGGGCGTCATCCACACGGACTTTGAGAAGGGCTTCATCTGCGCTGAGGTGTTTGCCTTTGAGGACCTCAAGGAGCTCGGCGACGAGGAGGCCGTGAAGAAGGCGGGCAAGGTGCGCCAGCAGGGCAAGAAGTACGTCGTCCTCGACGGCGACATTATTTTCTTCAAGTTCAACAACTAGCGCCCCCCCCCCGCCAAGGGCGTCTTAGCAGAGAGAACAGACTGCGTAAGTCTGTCCTAAGACCCCCTTGCGTTTGCGTCTGCTGCCGCAGCTAGTGGCACCGCAACGGGCGCTGCCCCCCCCCACCCCCCACACACACAATAAATGACAACACACATAGCAGTGGTTCTTGTTGAGCATCCTGTGTCGTCGCTGCACCAACCGGAGAGGCGCTTGCCTGCTGCGTTATTGTGTGTGTCAGCGCCCTTTTCTCCACGCCACCCTGCCGCGCTTCCGCGACATTTGCCGCCAGCTCATCATTCACCGTCGCTGCCAGTGGTGCACCGCCCTGCGCACAGATGTGTCATCCACAGCGTTTGTCTCATGCGCAGGTGCAGTGGTGCCCCGCTGACAGCCACCCTGTGTTTTTTAAGTAGACATTGTATGTGCCCGACTGCTTGACCAGCTGGCATGGCATGGGCTCTTGGACGCCCACAAGTGCAAATAGAGGAAACTACGAGTAGCAGTAGTTGCTGCGTCTGTAACTTTGAAACAATCTTGTTTGCACTTGTGGGCATGGCCCACCCGCTGCCAGACAGGAAACTGTTTGGGCCTGTTCCGGCACTGCAGCCACAGCCTGCTGGCTGCTCTCTGGCGAGCCGCCTTCTTGTCGACAGTGCTGGTTGAGCAACGACTTCGACTTGAAGTTATGGCATGTCGAGGCGCGTGTAATTACTGCATTCCAGCCAGTCGCTGCCGCGCGGCTGCTGTGCAGTGGAGGGCAGGGACGCGGGCTGCACCCCGGGGGCGGCAAGCACACGCAGCGCCGGCAAAGTGGCGCTCACCAGTGCTGGCTTGCACATTGTTGTGGTCTTAGGGTCGTGATGCAGCGACGCAGCGCAGCAACAACTTGCCCCGCCCGCCCTTGCCGCTGGCATGTCATTCCAGGTACCGGGGCCCGGGGCACCGGTAGGGCCCGCGGGTGTCGCGAAGGGTGAAAAGATTCGTGCCAGTTTGCCATCCCCTCGTGTGTGTGACGTGTTGCGGCGCTGTTGTGTGTGGGACATCGATGTGCGTGTGGGTGTGGGTGGGTGTACGCGCGATGTTGTTGACGGTGTTGTGTGTGGGGGGGTGTTGAATGCTTCGCCAGGTGGGTGGGTGTGTGCTGCGCCCCCCCCCCGCACCCTGCCTCTCCTTTGATCCCGTCTCTTCTCGAAGGATTTTTTCAGCTCAGGTGCACTTCCAATCATGCAAACAATGCCGTTACACAAGACACGATGAACAGTCGCCGCGTGGCGTGACGGTGGCGTGATGATCCACACAGCCACGGGCGAGACAGGCACGCTTGATGGTCACCTAAAGCAACAGCAGCGCACCTCCTTGTGTCAGCAGGCAGGTGAAGCCAGCCCTGCTGATGTCAGGATATATCGCCGCTGCGTCGCGATGTCGGTCGACCAAAGAGACCACCACCAACCAAAGCCAAAAATCGATTGGGACCCAAGAGCTGAAGACTGCCTGCTCGGTGATTGCCAGCACGAAGACCTGCGCCTGCCAGTTTGCCCAACCTGTGTTTGTGTGTGCTGTCCTGCAGCGTCTCGCCTGACGCTGACGCTGTGTGTGGCAGCCTTTCTAAACAACTGCTTATGACACACTTCACAGCTGGGTGCGAACTTGGCTGCTGGGGAGAGGATGTGTGTGCCCGTGGCTGGTCGGGCGGGCCCTGTCGTGCAACAGCAACAGCCTGGCCATCAGCAGCAGCGGCACCAGCACCAGCAGGAGCGGCGGGAGCGCGCCACCAGAGGCAGCGAGCATGCCATCAGCGGCAGCACCGCACGTGCCGCCTCTGAAAACGCAGCAGTAGCTGATGCTGCTGCAGCAGCAGCAGCAGCAGCAGCAGCACGAACAGCGGCACCCTTATCATCGCGCTTACCAACGTCGCCGGAACCACCAGCTCCAGCACGAGATGAAGCAGCAGAGTCGGCTGCTGCTGCCCTGCTCTACGTGGAGGACCTGCTGCTGGTGCTGTGCAGCTACCAGGATGGCAGGAGGGGTGCGGAGTGGCAGCCCCAACACGGCGATCAGTGCGCCAGAGCTGGCCACCTTTCCCTGCTGAACATGGCCGAGTCACACGACCAGCCATTCCAGTTCTCCGCCGCCGCGTTGCCGCACGCCGCCAGCGCGGGCGACCTGCCCCTGCTACGAAGGCTGTACGCGTGCCCGGAACTGAGGCAGCACACGGTGTGCGCGTTCAACGCCGCAGCGGTGGCCGGCCACCTGCACGTGCTGCAGTTCATGAGGGCCGAGCTGGGCGCGGGAGGCACTGCGTGGGCGATGGACGGGGCAGCGCGGCACGGCCACCTCGACGTCGTCAGGTGGCTGCACAAAAACGACAGCTGCGATGGGTGCACAGGTGCGCTGTGAGCACGAGTCCGCAGCAATGGTCAAGCCGCGGACACCCGGCACTGTTCGTGCACCTGCTGCCTGAAAACCACAGCCAGTGACCAGCGCGACTGGCACCCACCGCCGCCAGCGCACCATAGCACGCTCATAACCCTTTTCTTTCTGTCAACCGCCGCTGTCTTCCACACTGCACACGTGCCGCTGAGCAGTCCGGGCCTTCAACGGCGCATGCGCGGGCGGCCATCTCCCCGTGGTGCGCTTCCTGCACTTCCACAGGCGCGAGGGCGGAAGCGCGCTCGCGCTGCACAGCGCCGCCATCAACGGCCACCTGCGCGTCGTGCAGTTTGTGGTGGCCCACTGCGCGTGGGCGCGCGCCACCGCCGTGTGGTGCCGCGCACGCGAGCTCGCCGCCGTGAGGGGCGTGTGCGATGTCGCTGCGTGGTTGGAGGAGAACGCGGCGTAGGTGGCGGTGCTGGCGCTGCTGCTGCTGCGCCTGCTGAGCATACGTGCTAAGCGCTAGCTGCCATGGGTGGGTGCACATGCCGCAGGGGGTGGTGGAGTGTCCGCAACCGGGAGCTGGCCTGCCGCCGCGCCTGCTGCGGCCACGACACTGGCCAGATGTGCGAGTACATAGCGCATACAAAAACTTGGAGGCGGTAGTAGTTGAAGATCGAAGTGTGAGGGTGGTGGGGTATGGAATGGGGCGGCATCGAACGGCGGATGGGCGTGCATGGTGTTTACACAGCGTACATGTTGGTGTTTTTGTATCGACCTCAGTGAGGTGCCCGCCTGCAGTGGGCGCCATTTTGTGTACACGATACAGCCTGGCAGCTGCAGTGCTCGCACTAGAGACAGCGGATCATATCCACACGTGTAGGTCCTTTTTGGTGCTGCTTACACTGGCGGCACACATGCATGTGAGTGTCCATTCCGGTGTGTGTCAATGCACTTTCTTTCACACTGGGTCGGTGCAGAATCGCGCGTTTCACAAGTGCCTGGGCTCTGTGGCTTGCTGAGTGACTGCCACAAGTGCTGTTGCTGCAGCGTGGACAGCCGACCATTGCATTGTGTGGTGTGCAAGCTGGGCTGTGCGTGCGTATGAGTCATGGCATAGCGCGTGTCAAGTGGCATGTCAGAACCACAATCACCTGCATCTTGATGGCGATGGTGTTCACATGGAATTTCTGGCAAGTACATAGGATACAGGTTACGTGCCCACAAGCACACCAGCCAGACGTCTCGTAATGCGTAATGCGGACACTGCCACCATGGCCATGGCATGCATGGCGTGGCGCATTAGCACCATCGCATCATGCGCATATGCTTTCCGCCCCCCTGCATAAACGGGATGCACACGTCTGTCTCCCAACGTTAGAATTTTTTTTGTCAGCTGCATGCAGCCACCATGGCCGGCCACCGTGCACGGGAAGCGGCTGCGCGCGGCGTCTTCTAACCAAGCAGCACAGACAACAGGAGCAGCAGCGCCACCAAGTCGTGGCGGGTAAGTCTCAACTGTCGCACATCTGCTGCTGGCGCCTGCAAGCGACACCTGTGGTGCTGCAACTGCCCTGACGCAACACACGGTGTCGCGTTTTGCAATTGCCAGAGGTGCACGACATTCAGTGCCCGGTCCCCTGCCTGCATTCCTGCCACCCAGGTGGTCAGCGGTGGCGCTGCAGTCACCAACCGGCTGCTGGGAAGAGCAGCTGGCGCAGGAGCGGTGGCAGCAAGCAGCGCTCCAGAACCAGCTGCCGCTGTTGCCACAGCTAGCTGTCGTGTTGGGTGTGCAGCTTTCATGAGGTTACTGCTGGCGTCGGCGGCTGTTGCTGCGTGCCTCGGTGGAGCATGGGGCTTCTCTCCAGGCCCGGCGGCAGCATCGGCAGCGGGAGCACCAGCAGGGCGGTACTCCCACTTGGCTCTGCAGCAGCGTCACTTCTTCCTTAGCCACAGCAGCAGCAGCAGCGGCAGTTGCTGCAGACGCACCTGCAACCGAAGCGGGCTGCGCCAGCAACCGTCCATGCTGCTGCTGCGACCCCATTGGGCCTGGCCTTCCTGCGTGCCCCAGAAACAACAGCAAACACCTCTATCAGCAGCAGCACCAGCAACAGCAGCACCATCACACCAGGCCTCCTCGCACGATGCCGCAGCCGATGGCGTGGTGCGGGTTCTGCGCGGGGGCCTGCGGCTGCCGTCTCTGGCGTCGTTTGCGCAGGCGCGGGGCCGCATGTGGGGGAAGGTGCTGAGGGGGGTGGCGGTGGCGGTGGTGGCGCTGGTGGCGAGCCGGCGGCGGGCATTTGCGATGCACATGCCCTCCGCGGACAGCGTCGTTGACGCGCTGCCCTTGGACACACAGGTGGGCATTAAAACAAAAACGCACCATGGTGCTGGCTGCTGGTGTCTTTTGCAGGCGTCTGGGCGTTAGTGAAGTCTTTTGCGCTTCAGGCGGGCATGCGCTGCTGCGCCGGTAACGCTCGTTCACCGCATGGAATAGTATATCTGTGTCTCTGTCTGCTTGGGGACCTGGGAAAAGGCTCTGTAACACTCCCTCAGCGTCATGTGCAAGCAGCACGACTGCAGTATATATCGCTGCCGCCACTTGCGCTATCATTATTTTTCAAGATATACTTCATGTGGCTGGAGATCCTATGAATTCCCTTTGACTCTGGGTGCTACTACCACGGACTTGCTTGGTAACATGCACTTCAGCTGAGAGGCAGTGGAACGCGCGTGGCGAACTTTTGTGACAGTGCAGCTCAGGCACGCTGCCATTGGCTGTTTATTTTGTGACATGCCACGGTAATGCGGCATGCCCCATGCTGCCGACATGTGCGTAACAAGGGTGATTGCATGCCATGTGCGGCTATGCCACCCTCGTGGCGCGGCATACGTGCTGCCACGGAATTAAATCGTTGCTGGGTGCAGATTCAAACACTAGAGCACAACATGGCAATGTTGCACTTGAGATTGGCCTTAGCAAAGACAGGCAGAGTTCCGCGATGGTCTTGCACATAGCACATAAAGCGGGCGTACTATCACCGCACAGCAGCAGCTGCACCAGTACGTGAATTATGCTGCATAGGTTTACATGCACTCCCGAGCTGGGTATGAAACTCAACAATGCATTCGTGTCCGTTTACAGCCATTATACTTCTGAAGTACTGATTCCGATGTCACCATCTCACGTGTCGGGTGCCACCATTGCAGGCTGTTGAACCGACCTGATTTTCCCTCTGCAGCGGACCTCACATGGATGAATACCCGCCTGCACAGCGCTGCGTCTCCTTGCACTTGCAAGTACCTGGCAGATGCCACTGCAGATGGCTGCTTGGTGCGACCAAAACCGCTGTGGCTCGTTTGTGCACGCAAGTGTGAAACAGCGGTGCCATGTCCACTTTGTGCCATACCTTTGTGTGCCTCGCCTCCCGTGTCGGTATACGCGCACAGCTGCTGCCGCGGTGGACGCGTGCTACTTCAACAAGTTCCAACAGACGCAACTTCAACAGCTGCTGCGCACAGCTGCCGCCCTGACGTGTTACTTCAACAAGTCCTAACTAGCGCGCCTTTAACAGCTGCTGCGCACAGCTGCTGCCGCCGTGACGTGTGCTACTTCAACAACTCCTACCTAGCGCAACTTCAACAGCTGCTGAGCCGCTGCCTGTGTGTGGTGGCGCCCGCTGGTTAGGGTTGCACGAAAACGTATGTGGGCGTGTTTGTCTTTTCAAAACGTGTGCAATAACTGAGTATGCTGGGCAAGCCACCATGCAAGAGCACCAGATCACCCACACACGCCTGCGCCCTGATGTTGCTCTCACTCATTTGTTTTTACATCAGCCATGTACGCTGTGTATACGCTCCATGTATTGCATACATGGCTTGCCCACATACGTTTTCGCGCAACCCTACCGCTGGTTGCGTGCCTCTGCAGGAGCTCATGCAGCGGCTGGCGCTGTGGTGCGTGCTGTTCTCCATCAGCGCGGCGCTGCACTCCGCGGAGATTGCCATCACGACGCTCTACCCATGGAAGGCACGTACCATCACTAGTTTTTTCTATGATTACACACTAGTGGGTGTGCAGGAACGCAGGTCATGCATGCATGCAGCATGTACTACTACGTAGTACTGCGGTGACATGAAATGCCGCCGCGTAGACCTGTATATAAACTCATACTCAATCACTAGTTGTGTGTTTTTGCACTTTTGGGCGTGCAAGAGCCCATGCCGTGCATGCCAGCATGCTCGTGGCCATGGCACATGCCCGGCAGCGTGTGCACCCGACCCCAACAAATTCTTTGAACAATCAAGAGCAACAGGTGCTGCTAGCGGGCAGGGCAACTGCCAGTAGTGCATGCGTGCTACTATAATTGCCGCTAAATGATGCCTGGGTCTTTTAGGCGCGCATGAGCGCAGGTAACCAAACTGCCGTATTACAGTGTGCGGCTTGGCTTATTTACTCACCCATTGAAGACGCGTGATGTCTCTACAGCGGATATGAATGCACTACTACATGTAGTGTGTACATACTTCTTGAAGTTTGCAGACATGTGTGGAGCGTTTACCATGGCCTTGCCAGCCAGTGTGATAACCACTTTCCAAAGGACTTGAAATACGTCGTCGGGTTGTTCACACAGCATGCGGCATGAATCATGATTCATGCTGTCTGGAGTGCCACACGTGCGCAGAGGGCTTTCCGCGCCGCAAGCAGAGTTTAGAACAATTGTGAAGTATATATGTATGCACATGTACTTCCATATATGTGCCGTGGTACGCTCCCACATGCACTACAGCACAGTATTGCATTACCAGTGTGAGTTTGTAAATGACCATGCGGCCGTGGCCAGTCTGCAGCTGCTGCATGTCGCCCACTGCACATGCATGCATTGGGTGCACACTGCCTTACGTACTTGCATTAGTGTTGCGGCAGGCAAAGTGTGAAGGGAAGTGTGCGCGCGGGCATGCCCCAGGCGGAACCCTCCCCGCCCCCTTTGTGCACCCGAGCATCTTAACGTTAGTGTTATTTATAGTCACACCCAAACCAAATTATGTGTGCGGGTGTTTGTGCTTGCGGGCACAGGAGTGTCTGGGTGCACAGCACCAGCATTACTGTTACAAAGCACCACGTTGAGGACACCGTGTAAGAGTTTGTGCCGCAGGCGCAGGAGTGTCTGGGCACCTTGAGACTAGTATTATGGGGCAACATGTAGGGAAACCATGTGCGCGGGTGTGTGCTGCAGGCAAAGGAGTGTCCGGACTTGTGATATGGAGTAACACAAAAAGAAAATAATGTGTACACGGGTCTGTGCCGCGCAGACCAAAGAGTGTGTGAACACTAGTGATATAGAGTACCGCATAAAGAAAACCATGTGCGCGGGTGTGTGCGTCGCGCAGGTGAAGGAGTTTGCGGAGGAGGAAGGCGAGAAGTCGCCGTTCCGCATCCTAAACAAGGACATCACGCGTGTGCTCACCACCATCCTGGTCGCCACCACCATCTGCAGCATCTACAGCGCGGCGCTCTTCACAAACCTCGCCATACAGGTATTGGCGCTTGCGCTGCAGCTGCTGAGCACTGCGTGCCCCTGCTGCTGAGCACAACTAACTTGTACAGCCGCGCTACAGCGCTGCACCTCTTCACAAACCTCGCCTGTATGTTGCTGAGCTACAGCGCGGCGCTGTTCGCAAACCTTGCCATACAGGTACCGCCGCCGCTGCTCAGCGCGTGCTGCAGCTGCTGAGCACTGCGCACCTAGGCTGCTGAGCATGCCTAACCTGTTGTGCTGCCGAGCTACAGTGCTCTTCACGAACCCCGCCATACAGCTACCGCCGCCGCCCCGGCTGATCAGCGCATGCTGCAGCTGGTGAGCACTGCTCACCCCTGCTGCCGAGCACGCGTGTATGTGCACACGCCTGAGTACGCGCGTGCACGTGTGTGACGCACACAGTGTCCAATGCCGTGCCGCCTCAGCTGTGTGGCCAGCAGCGTCGCTGGCATGCAGCAGTGGGCACTTGCACGCTGACTGGACAGTGCTGCGGCCACACATACAACTTCAAATACTTGAAGTACCAGCGTTGACTGTGGGATTGGATGGTGCATGCCTCATGGTGCGGCTGCACTCGGCGTGTGCGGCTGCTGCGGCTGCTGCGACGGCCCCTGGTTGGGCCACGCGCGCGCAATGGTAGGTATATAGGGCCGCCACAGTTTAAAGCAGGTGCAATGTCGACAGTGGTGCTCGCGTGCCACCCTGGAGGCTGTGCCACCGCATGCCTTTGGCGGCATGCATAATAACACGTGCCTCTGGCGGCATGCATTACAATATGTGCCTTTTGCGGCATGCATGATAACCCATGCACCCACAAGTGCACGCCACGGCATGGCACAGGAGCACAGGAATGTGAACTGCTTGTTGGGTGCGTGCCATGTGCCGTGCTGCCCTGCGTCGCTGCTCACAGATGTTCGGTGCGAAGGGACTGGCGTACGCCACCGCCGCGCTGACGACCATCACCCTCTTCTTTGGCGAGCTGCTGCCCAAGGCAAGCGACGCGTCCACACCCTGCGGTTCTATTTTTTCAAGTGCATATGCCACTACAGGTAGTATACACACACATGTACACAAACATGCATGCTTTACTTGAGGTATGTGCGGTATGTTCCAAGTATTGTGTGGGGAGCTGCTGCTTAAGGCAAGCGAAGCGGGCACGCCCTACAGAGCTCTGTACAGTGCACTCACGATGTAGTGTGGGGTAGTGTCAACCCTATCGCACCGCGCACTAAAGCGAGACCCGCACTAAATCAAATACCGATGTGTATACTTCAAGGGTATTTGCAGTAAAGCAACCATGTGGTCAGCAACACGCCTCCGGACCCTGCACTATACCGTGTGCCGCACTAAATCAAGCGCACTAAATCGCGAGTGCACTGTACGTTAAAGTAGTTACTACAGCAGTGTGTGCAACAGCATGGTTGATCATGCTGCTTCCAGTCGCACGCACGCCATGTGCGCAGGGCTTTCCGCGCCCCACGCGGAGTTTAACGCAAGCACACACATGTGCACGCATGGGCATGGTGTACTGGAAATATTTTCAGCATGTTTCAAGTATTGTGTGCATTACACCTTCGATCACCATATTACTGGTAGTATACTTACCATATCTGCAGTACACACATGCACACGCACATGTATGCACACAACATGCGCATGTTTTGACCACGCTTTTCCAGTCACACGCCATGCGCACAGGGCTCTCCACGCCCCAAGCCGCGTTCAACAAACCTGCATGTACAGCAGCAGTCGATGATGCCTGCTCAATGTATGTGAAGCATGTGTGCACGCGCTGTCACGCGCGCCACAGACAGTGGACGTCATCGCCTCATTCCAATGCATCTCACAACGCCCGTGCACTGCGTCCACCTAAATGTTACCTGCTTGATGTATGGAAACCATGCGCGCGCGCGCAGGCGCTGGGCGTGAACAATGCGGAAATGGTGGCGCGGCGCATGGTGCCCATCATCAACCTCATGGCCGTCTTCCTGAGCCCCATAGGTGGGGTTGGCATTTTTTTGTCATTTTTATTTCTGAAGTACTTCAGAAGTATGCTGTTGGTGTGACCAATATTTATCCCGCAGCCTGTCCCCATATTATGATGCCAATTTTGCTGTGTCAGACACACACATGCACAGCACACAAACCTGTTTTACGCATACAATAGATATATGACATACTTCCAAGTATTATAAATAAAACTTCGACAAATATTTTACATATGCGGGTGTCTGAAACTAAAAATATGCAACGTGCCAACCCCGCCCACAGGCAAAGGCTTCAGCTGGACCAGCAAGATGGCGCTCAACCTCATGGGGTTCCGCAGCGACCACGGCGACGCCGTGTCTGAAGAGGTGCGCGCCACATGATTTCCTGTTCACTTTGACATATACTGCTTCGTAGATGATACACTTATAGACTGTTCTTGAGGCGCCACACGCGTTCCTGCACCATTGTTAGCTCCCCAGCGACCACGGCGACGCCGTGTCTGAACAGGTGCGCGCCACATAATTTCCTGTCCACTCCAACAATTATAACATGCTCTGTTGACACACTCTTGGTGCGCAGTGCCACATGGTTTCTACTACACCTTGCTGCACTATACCGTCGGTGCCCAGCGCCACAGTGGAGCCCTGCGGGTGCAGCCGCCACCCGCAGCGCCACATGGTTATTACTACACCTCACTCTACTACTGCAGCAGTAACACCATGTCGGTGCTCAGCGCAACATGAGAGCCTGGGAGCGCGGCTGTAACCCCCCCCCATGTCTCTCCCCCCCCCCCTCCCCCTTCTTCGTTCCCCCCAGGAGCTGCGCCTCATTGTCAGCGGCGCCAAGCAGAGCGGCGGCATTGAGCGGGAAGAGGCGTCTATGGTGGAGAGCGTGCTGGACCTGCAAGACACTAAGGTACGCGTTCCTCACCGTACATATTTCGAAGTATACAATATATACTACAGGACACATGCCATATGTATATACTTCGAGGTGTACTTGGGAATATCATGTAAACGCAGAAGTATGTACATGTGCATGTACATGTAGTACATTGTGTACACATACTGTACATGCATACTGCTTGTCACCAACGTGTATACCATGACACCCGGCGGCTAATACTACTAGTAGCAAAATGATTTGAAGACACCAACGCACCCGTTTCTCGCTGTATGGGCGTGATAGCGCCCATGGCGTGCAACTGACCCAAGTGCTTCGTAGCATTTACTCCCCAGCTATGCTACCACCAAGGCATTAGAGCCCGGGTGGTTTTTACTGTACCCATATACTTCGAAGTACTATCATGTGCTGGGATACAGATGATATGCTGCAGTATAATTGTCTGAATGGCGTGTGCGCACGGACGGTCATTACTCCCCTTGTTGTCCCAGCCTGCGGCGCATGCAGCAGCACTACCCCTGTTGCTTGCAGCCGTAGGAAGTGAGCACTGCTGCACGCTAATGGGCTCCCAGAAACTGCTCAGCCTTGGGCGTTATCGCCTCTTTAGATGAGCGTGCTGTCCTGGGGGCGTGGCGCAGGTGACCAAACGCGAAATAAACGACCGAGTACCATGTTTAATACCAGCCACACGCCGTGCAGTAGTGTATAGCTATACTATGTGCACTTCTGAAGTATATGCTGGGGTACATGATTTATGCTACCGGTACAGTTTAATTGTTTTGTCCGTGTAGCGTGTGCACACGGAGGGTCTGAAGCAACGGCGCTGTCCTGGCGGCGTGGCGCAGGTGACCAAGGTGATGAAGCCCCGCACGGAGGTCGTGGCGATCGAGAGCAACTCCACCATGGCCGCTCTCTACAATATTGTCAACGAGACCATGTACAGGTGAGACCCTTTTTTAACCAGGCACTTTTACGTTCAGGTGTGCCATTAAAGTCCCCCGCGCGTGCTGAGTCACGAGTAAAAAAGGGCATTTTTTACCCCATATTGCGGCCCACATGAACGCCCAGGAGGAGGTACCCCAAATGGGGTACTTCCTCGTCCCAATGTGTGACATTTCCCTTTTTCCGATCCGACGTGGCCTGGTGACGCCGCCTTAAGAACGACCCTGAGTGCGCTGCTGCACCCGCACGCATGGTGACCAGCCGTGGGTCACGGCGCATCACAGCATACATGCGTGTACATCTACAAAACACACCTTGTCTTTGTGCAGAACATGCGATGTACGGCACCATGGTGTGTGATCATGCTCATGTGTGTGCATACTACAGTAGTATGTGCTAAAATTGTGCTGTACGCTGTGTGCATACTTTGTAGCGCATGTACTACAGTACCTCGGAAGTGTACCCAACCTCCCGCTGCCCCCCCCCCCCCTCCCCTCCCTCCCCCCCTCCCCCGCCCCCTTGCAGCCGCAT
>JAULBY010026918.1:0-16795 GCA_032358315.1 Ophiocytium majus | reverse complement strand
CTTGTTGCTGCTGCCATGCAGGGCATGCACGCGCGTGGTAGCACCACTTGCACAGTTTGCGAACTCTGATCCGTTCCCGTTTGCGCATCGCACGCGCGTGCTCAGCACTGGCGCGGCGCAGCCGCGCGCACAAGGCCATTTAGAAGAGTAAGGGGTGCTGCCTGTTGGTGCAAACACGCCGAGCGTTTCGAAACTTCCCTCAATGACAAGCAAACTGGCACCACAGCACTTGCAGCAGCAAGGCGTTGGCGATTGGTGCCTTGGCAGCGAGTGTGCCCCCTACACCAGGAGGTGTTGCACTGCAGTTGCACTGCACACCATTCACTCCACTCTCACTCTCGCTCTCCACTCCAGCTCCAGCAGTTGCTTGTGAAACCGTCCGGAAACGGCCGACGAACAGAACAGGACGACAAACAAAGGCCGAGAACGCCAGCTTGTGCGCCGTCAGCGTTGCCGCACACTCCGGTTTCTGTTGCGTTGTACCACGGCGGCGGCCGGCAGTGGCCACCTCAGCTGCTCCGGTGCGAAATTTTGGGGCTGGCGGGCGGCAGTGCAACACATTCGACGAGCTGCTGGTGTGGCAGCCACACAAGCATCAGCAGAAAGCGACACACAAGCACCGCCGGCGGCGCCTGTGTGGCGAGCCAGCCTGGCCTGCGCGCGGGGGTGTTAAAAGGTGTCGGCTGCAGGTGCACCACCAGTGTCACAGGTGGTGCCAGCGCGTCATGGCAGGCAGAAAGCTGCACGACGAAGAAACCACTGAAGATGATGACGGGTTCAAGGTGCACAAGGGAGCCCGACCAAGCGCCGGCCAGGCAACGGCCCTGCTCGCAGAGAGGAAGAGGAAGCAGCAGCAGCCGCAGCAGCAACACTCCCAGCAACGTGCACGCGCGCACACCGGCGCGGAATGGAGCGACACCACGTCAACGGAGGGCGGTCATGGGACTCCGAACACGCAGCGCACGGGAGGCACCGGCGTGAGCAGCTCCAAGATGTCAGCGAAGCAACTCATAAACAAATACAGGTGCGAACAGCTACAAATCTCACAACGGCGCAGGGCCGTTCGTGGGGTGCCAACTGTGGGCGCTCAGTGACAAGTGCTGGTAGCACGCACACGCCCGTCTGTCTGGTGCATGTCCAGACCGCAGGAAAAGCATGCAGTTGTTGCACTGCCGTCATGCTTCTAGAGTAGGCAACCCATGCCATGCGCCTGCATCGTGTCACAAGCAGTATGGCCTGCCTGTCGGGGCCCTGTGGATTGGGAGAGCGGCCTGCCTGGCAGCCGTGCGGTGCCTGCAGCTCGTGGCAACCATAAATTTACACCGCATGTTGCGCAACATCACTTGCACGCTGGGCCCGGTGGGGCTGCCAAAACTTCGCAGGAGAAAAATCAAGCCAAGGCAGTGGCTCTACCTCTGCTTCTTTGTGGTACGTATGACGCTTTGCTGCGGCGACTTGTGCCAGCTGCTGTGCCGAACTTGGCCACACATCATGCTGTTCATGCGCCGGAACCGCACTGGCAGCAGTGCACGCGCCCCGCACCAGACGCACGCAGCCGCAGCTGCCGCTGCTCATAGCGCGACGTGTTCCCTCGTGCCTAGCGCCTGACCATTTGGCAGGCGCGAGCACGGAAGCATGTCGGGATCTGTAGGTGCTGCATGCAGCAGGGCCCCAGTCTGGCCCACTACATTTTGTGCTAGCATCGTCTATGAACGCAGTACTGCGGTTGGCAGGTTGCCAGCGACTTGCCCCACATAACCTCCGCAACTGGCGCCTTCTTGCGCTGGTGAGCAATTGCCACCGCAAGCGCTGAGCACTACGGGCCTAGCGGCCACCACCACGTTTTCCCTGTAAGCACGCAGGCAGCCATGCTTCGCCAGCGCTCCTCAGCTGCTGTGAAAACCGTGCCCGTGCTGCCGCAGGTGGAGCTGATCATGGTTGGCGCGTGCGCGCTCTCGATTCGCGCGAGCCACAGCGCGGTCCTGTCGAACTTTGCGTCGTCGGCGACGGACCTGCTGGGAGGCGTCCATGAAGGGTGAGACCCAGCAGTATATATACTTCGAGAAGTATTCATGCAGTAGTGGACTACATACCGTACGTATGTGGTATGGACACTGCTAATCTGGTGGAGTGCATAATCTACTGAAGTACTGCAGAAGGATATGGTTTCCTGTCGAAGTTCGCAATGCCGGCCACGGACGTGCTGCCATGAGGGGTGTCCCCCGGCAGTATGGTACTGGCATTGATAGACTAGTAGATTATGTAGGCTACATGTATATATGTACTTCAGAAGTACTTCTGAAATATATATTTCTGAAGTACTATTCTAGTGTGCCATAATAACAATGCACATCTGTGTCTAAACCAGTGGAGTATGGAGACCTATCACTCGCAGAAGTTGCAATGCAAATACTGCGAAGTATGTCATGTCCTGCTTGGCCGCCTGCCTGCGGCTGTGTGTCGGCAGAGCAGCGTAGATGTGCGAGTACACCTTCGTGCAAGCCCAGGCATCACACCACCAATGTGCGTGCTGGCATGCTGTTTTGTGGGCGGCTGGGCCGCTCCCTCCACCTCAGTACCAACTACACACCTCGTCGATGAGCAAAGTCTTCGAAAATCCTTGTGCGAGGTGCCCGGCAGTCAGGGACGGAGCGTGTCAGCTCTCTGAAGCTGCCTAGTCACCCACACACCCTCCCTCTTTCATTGCGAGATTGCATTCATTTTCATGGAGTCTGGCGGTCGCTGGGCGCCGGGTGTAGGCAAAATTCCCAGTGCAGGAGGCCCTGGCCTTCGGTGCGAATACATCACGCGCAGTGACTGGCATGACGGGCAATGGGTGGGGCACGCATCCCAGCTCATGCCCGGCCGTACGCGCCATGTCAGTGGCCAACGTCCTGTCCGTGCCGCTCATAAATCATACTTTGGTTTATAATACTCCAAGTGCCATGTATACTTTATATACTACAGTATATATACTTGAAATATGTTGAACACATATTTTGCAGTACTTTGTCTAACCTGTGTACATCGAAGTACATGAAAACTCATCTTGGAGCGATACACTCTACGTGTGCCCGGCGTCAGTAGGGGCCGTCGCCCTGGAGCGGGCCCGGGCCAAGGGGGTGAACAAAGCAAAGACAGCGCCTATGAAAGCAGGAGATCTCATATGGTACGCTGAATTTGAACGTTCCTAGTGAAATCACACTTCTATATATATTGCGGTTGCTCTCGCACTTCTCCCCGCCCTTTGTAGGTACACCAAGAAGGTGTTTCAGGCAAAGAACCTGGCCGTGAACACACAGGTGAGCGCCGCACAAGAGCCCAGGCGCCCCCACGTGGACGGCCTGCAACTGCCGCGGTGGCGCAGCAGCAGGATGCCGGGGCAGGCATGCACTGCTGCCACAACCTGCCTGTTAAGGCCCAACCCAGACTTATGAGGACAGCAGCAGCAGCAGAGCAGCAAGCAGCAAGGCAGTAGCAATCGATCGGCAGCTCCCATGGGGTGTGTAGCATACCTTTAGGGATGGTGACAAGCTGATAGATGTCCTCGGCAGGTGTGGTACTTGCTCTCAACCCCAGGGGGGAGTTGGTCTCTCACAGGCACACTTGCCAGAGACTGCCTGCACAGGTGTGTTGTGATTCCAGATCACAGATCAGTGTGTATAAGGGCTTAGCCACTTCAAGTTGGCAACTTCAAAGGCTACGCTGTAACATGCCCCTTAGCGCGCCGCACCCTTGAGCACCGCCTGCTGTGCACCATGCTCAGCGAGGGGTAACAAATAGCGTGTCGCTCATCACAGCGTGCTCACGTTCCGGCATGCACAGTACACCATGTGCACATGCGTTCATACACAGCGTTTTCTTACAGGCGCTTTGCAAACGCCAAGCACGCCGTATGTCACGTGTATATACTTGCGTGGAAACACGCTGTGTTTTCATTGTGTAGCGTACGTGATGCGCTCGCACCAATCATTCGCCGTGCCGTGCGCGCCGTGCCCCTTCCACTGACCCACCGCTGCGCACCATGGGCGCCCGCCGTTGTAACCGCTATGTAACCGCTGTGTATCCGCTGTGTAACCGCAATGTAACTGCTGTGTAACTGCTGTGTAACCGCTGTGTAACCGCCGTGTAACCGCTGTGTAACTGCTGTGTAACTGCCGCGTAACCGCTGTGTAACCGCCATGTAACCGCTGTGTAACCGCCGCGTCACCACCACGCCGCGCGGCCGAAGTACAACTTCGACCTGCAGACGTACCTGGCAAACACGAGCGACGCGACGGCGGCACGCGTCGTCAAGAAGCTCGTGGACCACATTGCCACCATATACAGGGCAAGTCTAACAACAGTTTTGTGCACACTACGCGCGCGCCCCCGCATGTTGGTGGGGTGGTGGGTGCCTGCGCATCCGCTGCACATGTCATGGGCGCTGAGCACTGCTTGGGTGGCAGAGTTGGCCGCCCGGTCGCTGGCTGGTGTGCGGCGCGGGATGGCGGGCCCGCATTTTGTGCATACTGCCATCGGTAGTACTTTGAAGTATGTACCAGGTACCTTCTATATGTATGTCGCAAAGCAGGTACTGCAGAAGCACATTCGTGCCTGAAGTGCACATGACTGGACTATACTTACTGCACGCATATACATACACTTCCGAAGTATACACACACACTTGTGTGCTTCGCTGTGTGTGACGGGGCGCACGCGGTCCCCATCGCGCCTGGTGTGGACGGGCGCACGCCCCTGCACTTGTTTGGCAAACCCAACGCACACGTACCCGCGGGAAATAAAGTGTGTGAACGCCACCGTGCGCACGCGACGAGTTGTGTGTTGAACGACTTGCAACCGACTGAGGTACGGTGTGACAGAGCGATTGCTGGTTGCAGGGGTGGCGCCAGGTCCGCAGGCGGGGGTGCCGCACAGTGCTTACCTGCTTGTGCTGGTGTGCCACGGCAGTGCGGCTGAGGCTGTCGGACAGTGGCTCACATCAAGGGAGTGGGTGGACAAGCGAGAGACAGAACTGCCTTCCCCCCTGCTTACCTCTGTGGTGCACCGCTCTTGTGGTTATACTTGCCTGCATGCGCAGGTCGAGTACGTAACGGTTCTCGGCCCCGACAAGAAAATTCTGCTCTCCGCAAACAAACGACGGACAGGCGAGGTCTTCAATCCCGAAGTGAGCCCAGCGCCGCGGTTGTGTCAGGGACAGGCGGACATGCTGCTGTGGCGGAGTGCCGCCTCCTTTCATGTTGTGTGACAACATGGGCAGGGTGCATGCATGGCCGTTGCCAGTGGGTGGGCACCGCCACATATATTTCCTTCTGAAGTATGTATGTACACATGTTACATGTACGGTATATATATACTTCAGTGTACCGTAGTAGTACTTTCTAACGTATCTGTACCTGCTACTGGTTACGTCGATTACACTCCGCTTAGGTCGCATGAGTATGTATGTGTGTGGTACGTTTTTGTGGGCTGTGGACCCTGTTCAGCACGGTACAGCGGCGGTGTGCCTTCGTTTGCCTGTGTGGACTGGTGCCTGCGCGGACCTGTGGTGTCATGAACACTCACTCATGAACACTCATGAATGCTCACAGTGGCATGAACCCTCACTTGTGAACACCAACAAACGCTCATGGTATGAGGCTGGCACCATGTACACTCACTCATGAGCGCCCATGATTTTTATGATTGCTCATGGTGGCATGAACACTCATTCGTGAGGCCCCTCCCTCGTGGACACTCCTGGCCAGAAGCGCTCCCTCGTGAACACTCATGAAAACTCACTCATGAACAGCCATGAACACTCACGAACACTCTTGGACGTCCTCGGCCCCGGCGGCGCCACAGGACATCCTGGATGCTGCGGAACACGCCGCGGCGGGCGGAGAGTGTCTGCCGGTGTGGACACAGGCCCGCCACACGTACCAGCAGCTGCTCGATGAGGGCTTCCCGGTCAGATGGGACAGAGAGTCACAGCTGGATGAGGTGAGCATATGAATTCCTCTCTGTGTCGTGTGCATGCTGTCCAGGCACCTTGTAGGCATCTAGTTGAAGTTCTTGAAGTACGGCACTAGTTTTGAGCAGACACCTTTCAGGTACGTAAGACTACCCAGGCACGTACACACAACACTCAGTGTTGTGTCGCCATTTTGTGTCGCATACGTGCCTGAACAGCACTTAGTGATTTTATAAATACCTCTGAAGCAGATTTTTGTAACACACTCGCCATGTAAAGGTGCCTGGAAGGTGCCTGGACAACATGCACATGCTCGTGAGAGTGTCGGCTGCACATTTCTGGTGATAACCGGTGGTTAGGGCGAGGACTTTTGGTAGCTGCAGCTGTGGTGGCAGGCAGGCAGGCGCCGGTCAGCCGGTGGCTGGGTGCAAGTGCACCCACCTGCACTTGTAGCCGAGTCTTGGACAAAGGGAGTCACCATATGCCAACGTGACACTTGGCATGTATGCAGACCTCAGCAGGTACTTTTGAGCCCTCCGCACGTGTATGTACTACACCCTCGAACATGGGGCTGTAATTCATTAAACCAGCGCTCTGGCGACATGCCAGGCTTCTCTTAGAGTACGCAGAGTGCTGAGCATTGCCAGCTTTTTCGCAGCCTATCTGGTCCCTTTTTCTGGTCACGCGCACCGTCCACGAAGGGCTTTCCGCGCCCTAAGCGGAGTTTAATCAGAGTAACTTCCGAAGTACTACAGTTCTCAGCCAAAATGATCAAAGCAGCATCAACCGGTCGCCCAAGCTGTTGTCCGCCCCTCCTTCTAACCAGCCATCCGTCAACAGCTACAGCAGAGCTCAACTCGGTGCCCCGACACTCATGCTCTGCGCCCTGCCGTTTTTGCTGGCCAACCGTACCAGGTCACAGGAAAGTTGATGCTACTAGTAGTAGTAGTAGTAGTATGATGGCAGGGAACGTGTTTCTTGGCTGTGCCTGGGCACTGAACACTGGCACAGTCTGCCTGCGACATGCCACCATGCCTGTGGGAAGTTGGGGGCAGGGAGCGCGCATAGCGGCACGCAGGGGCTGTACCACTCTGGCTGGAACACCGTGCTGGTTCTGTGCATCGGGATGTGGGCGCCATGCGCTTCGGAGCAGGCGCAGGATGCTACTAGTACAAAACATACTGATAATGATGGTGACTCTATCACTTGATATGACACAGTCTATGTGTACACATGTGTGTGCTTCGCGCGATACAAAGCACTTAGAATAGTACACCGGTACACATAGACATTTACTGCTACAAAAAAAAATTCTGAAGTATCTGGGTACTACTCGAAATTGTCAAAACACTGAGTTTACAGTACCATGACCGTGGATGACAGTAGGAGGTGCATGTTGCTGGCGCGTTGCCCTGACGGCTGCGCCACCCGCTCCCGCCAACTCGCCGTACTCCGCGCGCAGTCATTCAAGGGCGGCTCCCAGGCAAACTACAAGGGCGAAGCGGTGGTGCGCTGGTGAGTGAGCGGCCACACGGCCACCCCGATACATATCACTGGCCATCGCTGGCACGCGCACAGCCACCTTGTGCCCTCCACGCAGGGCACCACTCGCATCGCATATGGTTTCCGCAACTGCAGCCGCGCTGCCTGTGCACGGCAGGTTCACGCGCGGCGCACTGGCTTGCGTACGCACAGGGGCGCCAAGCATGCGGGGCAGTGGTGACGATGCGCCGCATGGGTGCTGTGCGAGGTGCTGGCATGTGCGCCGCCGCCGTGTGCGCACCACGCAGGGCACCGAGCCATAATCCAACAACGCAGTCGTGCTGCCTGCACCACCCATCCCGACGCGCGGGCGCCGGCTTGCACGCTCATGGGTAATGGCAGGACACGGAACATGAGATGCAGCTCAGCACGAGGCGCCACTGCCCGCGCCTGTGATGCTGCTTCCACACGCCTGCGGCATCTCACTGCTGGGGCCGGGCTGTCATTGACTGACGAGCGGCCGCTCAGCAGTGGCTCGCGCCCGCCATGTATGTACCTCATTTTTTCCTCGCTGCCCCTGCGTGACGCGCCGCGCTGGCGGCGGCGCAGGATCGCGGTGGCGGTCAAGAGCGTGGACAAGGCCACCTTTGAGCTGGTCAACCCGCTTGAGGACCCCGATGGATATTTTCTCCTGGGCGACCTGGTCAACGGCAAGGTGCGCCCGGTTTTTAACAATACTTGTGTACATACATACTAAGTATGCTTCGTGAAGTACATACTTCTGAAGTTCTTCTGAAGCATACGCACCCATGTACACAAACTCACAACTCTGTGCAATTTGCTACTAGTACAGGTGTACTTGTGTGCCTATACTTCCTGGGCGACCTGGGCAACGGCAAGGTGCGCGTGGCTTGGAGGCGGCGCGCGCCCACCCGCCCACCCCCAGTCACTGGCACAGCGTGTACTCACACACGGTACATAACAGCGCGCACACACCCACATCCCTGATGCACGCACGTCCCCACTGCACAACTACACACGCGACAGCCAGTCATTCGCCGCGCCCGCCGCCAACCCACCCCCCCGCCACGCCCCTGCCGCCGCCGCCGCCCCCGCCCCACACCGCGCCTTCACCCCCCCTCAGTCCTCCGCGACGTCGCTCACAGCCACTGCGGTGGGCGGCATTGCTTCAGTTTTTACGGCTCGGCATGATGAGGGTGCCGATCCCGCTGCCCCGTGGATAACCGCCATGTCGAGCGTCAGCATGGTGCTGCGCGTTCGCGCGGGCCGCGAAAGCGCCGTGCAGGCCGTCCTGGTGCAGGGTGAGTAGTGATTGTTCACAGCACATTTCACATACTGTAGTATGCCGTGTATCGTATCCTTGGGGATATAAATCATATATCGTGAAGTACTACTAGTAGTACTATGTACCCCTTCGAGTATAGAATAGCACTTACTTGAGTACTACTGCCCTGGCAGTTCAGCCCTAGCCTGCCGGCGGCTCAGGGTGCTCGTTAGCAGCAGTGATTGCTCTTGTTTGTTCAGAGCACGTGATGTGTTCGTGTGCATACACTGCCGGGCATGTGCCATGTGGCAGCGGGGTCCAGCGTCAGCATGGTGCAGCACCGTGCAGGCCGTCCTGGTGCAGGGTGAGTGGTGATGGGTCGCGGCGTACAGAACTAACATTATACACCGTGTAACGCATGTAAATGTGGCGTACAGCGTGTTTTTGAATGCATGTACTTGCGCGGCGCATGCGCCGTATACCGCGGTTTTGGGCGTATTTATAAAAAGCGCTGTGTAGTTCACATAGCGTATATATATACAGCATATAGAGACTATACTATGTATATACATATATATATACTATATATATATACATGTATATGTATACATATATGTATATGTATGTGCATATACATGCATATATACTATATACAGTATACAGAGGTACACTCTACATGAAGACTCATCTGGGAGCGGTGAGCGCTAGGTCTACCCACCGGTGGGAGAACGGTGCAAGGGGGTCAACAAAGCAGATACCTGTGCCTGCCCAGGGCAGCAGTATACTTTTGAAGCACACACTGTTATTATCTAAATAATGTGTTGTAAGCCCTGACCCATCACTAATGGCAAGAGCGAGAGCGGGGGCACCGGTGGCGACGGTAACGCTAGTGCTGATGGTACGGAGTTGTGTATTATGTGTATACATATAAATATACTAAGTATAAATACATCCATATGGCTAGTGATGGGTCACAGCGTATAATATTTGTATTATACGCCGTATAACGTATGTAGATACGCCGTGTAACGTATGCAGATGAACGTATTTATACGGCAAATACGCCGTATATCGCGTTTTTGGGTGCAGAAATACGTAGAAATACGCCGTACTTTGTACTACAGTATTATGTACCGGTAGAAAATACGTTATACGCCGTGACCCATCACTACATATAGCTTCGTGTACATGTGCTGCCGGGCATGCGCCACTGCTTTAAGCACACGGACATGTGTGGCATGGGCTTTGCACGCCCACAAGTACAAAGGTAACTGCAGCAGTAGTTGTAGTAATGTAATGAGGCGCGGCCGAAAAGGAAGGTCGATCGCAAAGGGAGAAGCAGGGGCTGCAGCGTGCGCGGCTTGCGCCTGGGCCATCTAGCCGCCTGTGAACGGAGGCCAAACACGGGCCTTACAAGGGTGTGTGTGCTGAGCAGACTTCTTGCCCTGATGCGCCCCCCACAAGTGCACCACACGCGTGGTTTGTTTGATGGTGGTTTGGCGGTTTGACTGGCGCATTTGTCATCAGGCCGCGTGCTTTGGAGTTTGATGGCGGTCTGAGTGGTGCATTCTTGTGTGTGCGTGCTGCGCATGGCTTCTTCTCATTACTTATTCATGTACCGGTACTTCAGAAGTATGATCATTATTCATTCGTTCATTTCATTTATTCATTCAATTCAGCTCATTCATTCATTCTAGAGCACATGCTCGGAGTTTGATGGTGGTCCGATGAGTGGCTCTACACAGCTTACCTTTGTCCCACGTGCTTAGCAGGCTTTTCATTACTTAGTTATAGTGCTTGTAGTTAGCAACTACTTCAGTGGCATCATTTATTACACGAACACGTGCACAGAGTTGATAGCGGCCCGATGAGTGGCTCTACGTAACGTTTTTTCTCCTTATGTGCTGCGCAGGCTTCTCGCCGTATGATGCGCTGCCGGAGAAGGAGGCGATCATGGCCGCCGCGTACGCGCAGGACGACCACGACAAGAGCGCCACCAACAAAATGATCCTACCCTACATGTGAGGCCCTCGACACAGCTTCAAAGCTAGCTAGTCGACTCTGAAGTAGTAAAAAGATTCCGGATTCATTTGTTTTGAATGGATAAGAAATACACGGGTATTCTACATCTGCAAAGCATACTGATCCACTCGCACGCAAGTCTGAACGCATGGGTCCCTTATTATTTCTTGGTTCTGAAAGGTGGGGTTTCCATCCTGCACTTGTGATGTCCCCAATCTGCCGTTTCGGAGCTGTTTGGCATGGCGCGAGGGCATCCGCCACACAGAAACGAAAAATTACCACAGTGAGCAGCCATTTGTACGAATGCAAACCGGCGCCCCCGTGTTTAGAAACACCCTTGTGAATGCCAGTTACGACCGCAGCTATCTTGTATCATTTTGTTTCAGAACTTATTCCGAAGTTGCTCCACATTTGTGGTTCTCTCTGCAGCGACATTGGAGTTCAGCAGCCGATGGCAGGCAGTGCCACCGCTCCCTCACCCCCATCTGCTGTCGCGGGCGCGGGCGCGCCACAGACTCGGACGGCGCCGCCGGGCCGGACTTCGCTGCGTGTGGCGCACGGGCAACATGCCAGGCTTTCCTTAGAGTATACACACTGTGCTGAGCATTGCCAGCATGTTTGCTAGCAACCGCGTGTCTGACCATCCGTTTTCTGGTCACGCACACACCGTGTGCTAAGGGTTCTCCGCGCCCTTAGCGGAGTTTATTACCAAATAATAGGTAAGAGCACTCACAGGCCCTGCCAGTGCAGCGACTATGGTAGCATGCTGGGTGCAAGAGCTCAGAACGGCACACAGCGGCCCCTCCCTGCCCCCCGCTGCCGGAGGCACACAGCACGTGAGGGTTGGGGGGGGGGTCACAGCATGTGAAGTTTTTAGCACGCGCCGTATGACGTGCGTAGTTGAAGAACGTGTGGTGTGTCTGGTGCCGTCCATGATAAGGAGTTTTTATACTGTGTTCGTACCTTCTTAAAGTCTCAACGAAGAAGTATTGAAAAAGCATGCATGCACTATTCACATGTGATTACAGTGTACTTGTACTGCAAGAAGCACTGTGCCTTTGGGGGCAGAACTACGCTGTGTGTCTGCATACCATTCCAAAACAAGGACTTCGAAGCATGCCATGCCGTAACCCTGTCACTAACTCGCCGAAAAGTAATCCGCCCCCGGAGGTGCAGCCGCCTTCATTTGGCGGCGTACAAAACCCCTGCCATCACGCCTGACGGTTGCCGCCGCCGCCGCTGCCGCCGCCGCCGCCGCTGCTGTCATCCGCCGCCGCTGCTGTCATCCGCCGCCCCCCGCAGGACGGCGCTGCGCGAGTGGCACCGTGACGATGAGGTGCGGTTTTTTTCTTTCTTTTCAGCAGTTTCTGAGGCCCGGCCCTGCCCGCGCAGTGCCGCTGAGCAAGCAGCTGGAGGCCATGTTCCACGTTGCAGACACAGACACCGGACACAGACACATCACTTTTTTAGGGAATCGATGTGAAAGAACTTAAAAGGCTGCTAAGCCCAGATACTGCCGTGGCTGGGGCAAAATGCCAGGCCGAAGCCTGTGTGGTGAAATTTTCCACCTGGTGTGGTACAGTTTTTTTTAGTTGGTTTTTGTTTCTTGTTAGTTGTCCTTGTCCGGTGTCCGTGTCAGCAACATGAAATATTGGAGGCTGGAGGCGAAGGGCATTATGCATATAATATCACTTCGAAGTAGGAAGTTCCATAGACCCTTTTGCTTGGCGGAGCGTGCCACACTGTCGGTCCCTTGACATTGACAAAGAAACCGCGGCTTTGCACATGGCGCCTCCCTGCGCCCTGGAAAAAAGGCTGCTGTCAAACGCACCCTTTTTGGAGGCTGTTGTGAGCAGCGCGCGTGTATTGCACCTTCTGTCGCCGCACAAACACTGTGTGACAGCGCCAACGTGCGTGCCGCAGCAGCGACCACACACCACGTACACCCAAGCGCATGCGCGGCGACTGCCAATGCATGTCGAGGCAGACACCCCTGGCGCCCCCCCAAAACAAATCTAAGAAAGCGAAGAAAAAAAAGTGCTAAAATTGAAGTTTGTATATTAGTCATAGAGACATGAGGGCGTGTGCGCACCGATGGTCTGAATTGATTTCATTTTTGTAAATTGATACTTGAAACAAAAGCAAACTGAAATCACGTTTTTTTGTCGCCCGTGGGCCCGCTGGCCCCGCCGCGCAGCAACCGACCACGTCAGGGGAGGTGGGGCTGCTGCTGAGCCGCGGAGTGGCGATCGAGGCCAGCTTCACCTCCGGCTTCGTGGCGACGCAGTGGATAGCCATCGGCGGCATCGTCATTCTGGACGCGCTGACGCTGTTCCTTGCCACCATGCTCTTCCTGGTGCGTCCCACTTACAGCTTACCGCACCACGCCCCCACATACACATGGGAGCTCATCTAAGAGCGATGAGCTCTAGATGTCCCCGCCGGTAGGGGGTGTCACCCTGGGCGGACCCGTGCAAGGGGGTGTACAAAGCAATGCTCATATACTTGTCACTGAAGTACTTTTAAAAAAGTACATCTTGTCCAAGTACTTCACCATGTTGAAGTAGATTTGCGCTTCAAGTTGAACTCTTGTACCCATGCATACGTTGGTGTCGTTGATTTGCACTTCTGGGTGGTGCATGAGCCCCGGCCACCATGGTCTTCCTGGTGCGCCCATCTTTTACTCCCAAGGCGACTTGACAGGGCTTGGGACCAGTAGTAATGCCCCTTATTATGGACTCGAGTACCACTGGAGGCCATGGCACCCGCGCGGCCCAGCGCATGGACATTGGTTTATGAGCTGAACAACAGCAATGCTGAATAGAATTCATGTACGTGCAGGCGCCGCTGGAGGCCATAGGCAAGCGCATCCGCGCCGGCCAGCGCGGACACTGGTTTATCAGCCTAACAATAGCAATGCTGATTATGAACTCATGTGCGCGTGTGCAGGCGCCGCTGGAGGCCATGGGCAAGCGCATCCGCGCGGGCCAGCACGTGGACATTGGCTTCCTCAAGTCGCTGACGCGCCGCACGCGCCTCGGTGGCTTCATCGCGCTCGCCGCGCTCGGCAGCTTCGGCGTCAGCGTCTTCATGTGCGTCAACAACGACAAGAACCTCAACAACGTCATCTACACCAAGAGCTCCTTCGAGCCGGGCGCGACCATGCTCGCCTGGCGCCAGGTACGCCCCGCGTGCCGTTATGCCCCCCCCGTGCTCACACACTCCTGGTTCTAAATGCCCGGGGAGCAAACGTGCTCAGCCTGAGGCAACAGGTAGACGCTGCACCGCGCTCACTTCCTTGGCAGCCGGCCCCCAGGGGCGCACGCCACCAGGGCACACACGCGGGAAGGCTGCAGCAGCAGCACAGCCGCACCCCAGTGCCACCAGCTCAGCCAAATACTGGTTCTTTTGGGGGGGCTCGCCCCCCCCCCCTCTCTGGGTGGCCCCAGCGTCCATGCGCGCTCAGCGACAGTTTTTTTGGTTGGTCTGTGTGTGGCTGTCGCCCGGGTGAGCTGCGCGCGCTGCAGCTGTGATGCGCCCCACCCACACACCTGGTTCATTTTTGGCGTTTCAGCAGCCCCTGCACGCCCAGGCGCTGTATCACAAGCACATGCTGTCACCGGGTGCAGCCCTGGGGGACGCACAGTGCCCGAACTGGCAGCTCTAGGCAGTGCGACGTGTAGCCGCTAAGCAGCTAGCTGAGTGGCAGTGTGTCAGGCCAGGGTAGTGGCGCCACAGGTGACCCGGCGCGCTGGTTTTTTTTTTCTTTACCAGTATGCGGGTGGGCCTGCCACCAACACCCACTGAGCGCTGCTGCTGCTGAGCACCGCTGCTGCTGAGCACCGCTGCTGCTGAGCACCGCTGCTGCTGAGCACCGCTCCCCCCCTCCGCCCCCATCCCACAGGGCACGGACCAGCTGTCGCGCATACTGGCGACGATGCAGGTCGGCACGGGGCTGCTCAAGCTGCTGGAGAACCCCACGGACGAGGCAAGCCTGGACTTTGCGCGGCACAGACTGATGAAGATTCAGGTGATGGCAGTTACGCTTAACCGCCCATAAAGCTGTCAGTTACACTGTAACAGTTCTTAAGGCTGGGGATTTTGGCGTACCCGCACCCGCTACTAGTAGTAGTGCTGTTGGGGTGTGCCAAGGAGGGGGTGTGTAGGGGTAGAGGCGGGCTGCGGGTGCAACGGGGCCAGTCGCCCTGTCCGCCGTGAAGTACCTATGCACCCGTGTGCCTGTCGTGTGTGTGTGTGGTGTGTTGCGTTCTTATGCATCGAAAACAATAACATTTATTAGAAACGCGCTGCTTTTTTTCCCACTGATTTGGACAGTGTGCTTCAGAAGTAGTCTAAGTCGTTTGCGCTCGTGGTTGTGCAAGATCCCAGGTCATGCACGACGGCATGACGCAGTGGAGTGGCCATGCCGGGCCATGTAAACAACCGCAGCCGTGCACCGCCAGGCGCATAACATCACATTTGTGCATGCCCTGAGTGTGCGACCAGGACTGCACGCCCTGCCTACCAGCATGCAGGACAAAAGTGATGCGGCTGTAATATATATACTTCTGAAGTATATAGTTTTTAGTGGCACCCTATGAAGTACTTCGAAGGGTATGCGTGCACGTATACACACGAACATGAGCAACTGTGCCGCACACACCACCACACACTGGGGAGCCACCACCGCCGGAGCAGCCACCACCAACGGACCACAACGAGAGGCGAGCGGGGCGTCCGAGGGGGCAGGCCGGCCCGCCATAGGATATATCGCCGTCTGGAGTCCCTACCTCATGTTGCACCACGCGCAGCACCTCCAGCAGCTCACAACCACTGCACAGTACACAACCCCTCCCTGCGAGAGTAGATGTGCACCTCACACAGCACCGGCCAGCTAAAAAGCGGCAGGACCAGGGCAACGGCGGCGCTCAACCAGCAACATCCCCCCCTCCGCCCGCCGCACATGGCGCGATCCCCGCCACCTCACACGGAAAGCAGCAGATTGCTGGTCTGTTTTGGTACATACCAGAAGTTTCAAAAGTGTACCGACAAGCTCGACCAAACATCCTAAAATTTACTTGCTACTATGTAGTAGTAGTAATAGTAAATGACGAGACTTGAACTTCTGGCGTAAATTTGCCGCCAGCAAAAAAGTGCATGGCGGTGGCTCTGCCACACGCCCCGGCACGCACCCGCGCCGCCTGGGCCCACGCTGCCACAAACTCACACCTTGAGTTTGTTTTCAACACGCGCGGTGGCGTGGCTGCGCCACACCTAACAGAATCAGCCTTCAACCTCCCTGTCATGTTGAACTGCAGGTACTTGCAAGTATTTACCGCCAGGGTGTGCGCCTCACACACACCTGTGCCGCCTACGCCTGCGCCGCCACGAGCTCACGCCTCAGTCAGGCTTGTGTGGCTCTGCCGCACCTTTGAAGCTAAGGTACTACGCAATACAAATAAGCCCTCAACCTACGTCAACTTCATCACGAGGTGCAGGTGACCACCGCCGGCGCGAACCTGCAGCGCCTGCGCCGCCACACACTCACACCTCACACACGCGCGACGGCGTGGCTCCGCCGCACGCAACAAAATCAGCCTTCAACCTCCCTGTCATGTTGAACTGCAGGTACCTGGAAGTAATTACCGCCAGGGTGTGCGCCTCACACGGACCTGCGTCGCCTGCGCCGCCACAAACTCATGCCTCACACAGGCACGCGTGGCTCTGCCGCACTTGTACGGCACTTCGAGTGCAAAATTAGCCCTCAACCTCCCTATTAACTACAGCATGAACTGCAGGTGTCCGCCGCCAGAGCGCACCTGCGTCGCCTGCGCCTGCGCCGCCACAAACTCCTCCAGCCGCACGCTCTTGGGCGTCGTGTGGTACAGCCGCAGCGCCGCCATGCGCTCGCACTCGCCGCGCGCCGCCACAATGATGCGCACCACCTCCGGGCGCGTCAGAAAGCTCGCGAAGCGAAACTCGCCCGCCCGCTCCTCGTACGCCGCCGCCGCCGCCGCGCGCGCCCCCCGCGCCCCCCCCACCACCGCCACCCC
>JAULBY010026907.1:0-16799 GCA_032358315.1 Ophiocytium majus | reverse complement strand
ATCCCACTATTTTTTAAACTCATCAGGCCTGAAGTTTCCCAAGAGCCACTAATTGATCTTACATCCATGTTACCGCCACTGCGAATACCAACAACACCAGCATTGATATTGTATAAATCATCTGCAGTCGTTAACTGAGTTTTAGTTTGTGAATGTATTAATGCACCTGCGTACATTCTCAATGAGTCTCCGGCATGTATGTTTACATCACCGTCTGCGTGTAAATTTAGATCTTTCTGCGCACGAATATTAACGCTACCGCCACCAAATACATTTACACTACCGTCACCGTTGAGTTCAACCCAGGCTGTGCCTAAGCTATTGCTAATGTATATGGTATTTTCTGTATCATGCATTAACAGTTGATGACCAGCTGCAGTGCGCAATCTAATTAATCTACTGTCCCCGCGGACATCGCCATCATCCATTACAAAGGTGTGACCACCTTTTCTTGATGCGAGTCGTTGTATGGTGGCATTGGTTATAACACCTTGTTTTAGAAGAGCGTCTAGATTAGGAACAAGAGCTAAGTCAGTTTCATATCGGCCGGGAGTGCTTATACCAAACACAGCACTAGGTGATTCGCGCTGACTACTACTGGTAATAGTTCCTCTAGTGGGATCTGTTTCGAGTCCTTGTTCAATTACTATATTGGCCTGATAAGTGTGTATTACTTTGGATAACTTGTAAAACTCTGGTGTAGTATCTTTGGCCACATTTTCGTAGTTCACTTCCGAGCTTGGCAAGAATTCACCGGATCTTCCTTTGCCAAAGCTGGGCGGCACAAACGGAGATGCTGCTTCTTTACCTGGTCTTGCAATGCCTGGCACCATGTGCTGACTTTGTGTATGCGGAATACAAGCAAACCAATACCCCCTACTGGGATCGCCCATTACAAATGTAATTAAAACAAGATTGCCAATGTCCGGTGGCACTGCCCAAAAACCATAACTTTGTAATTCTGTACCAAACTGCTCAGGCACACTGGTACCCGGAGTTCCTATAGTAGAACCACAAAATGGACTAGCATATCTAACCACATACCATTTGGTGCTATCTTCTTCGGCGCCACCAATTTCTGGAATCCAGACACTCAATCTTCCTTGACGTGACGGATCTACATTATTTTTAATAACACCCACAAACGGGCCAGGATCCATTTTTACACCAGACGGTTTACCGCTGCCGGCCCAGTCTGGTATTCGATTCGCACTTGATTTATTTGTTGCCATTGTTTACCTGTATAATTAAAATTTTGATACACCAATTACTGCTTGTGCATCTTTCATGCCTTTATCGTAGATTGTTTGTACACCAGTACGAATATCCTCGAATTTAACAGGATCGAGTGTTTTCAATTCTTGTCCTAATTTTTCAATTGATTCATTACCGTTTCTATTATCCTCAGCAACCACACCCGTTGCGTTATTTAAATTTCTAATAAATTCGTACGGTTTTGGCTCAATTTTAAATGCCGGATCAAAAATATTTGTAGTACTATAAAATACAAAATTATTATACCATGCTCTACGCTCAATCTTGACACGTATTTCTTCTGCTACTGCTGTAGCTCTGTCAGGGTTCAATCTTGCTGCTTGTATTCTTTCATTGAATGTAAGTATTGTTACTACATATAAACTATCACCGTTTGATTTGGCTTCGGCAGCAGTTGCATACTTAGTTTTAGATGCGCTTGTAAATAATCTATCATATTCAGCAGTTAATTTAGCCAAGCTTGGTACTGTGTCGGATTGCGGATCTGGGGCTTTTTCCTGTGGAGCAGCATTAGGTGCATCGTTTGCATTACTTGGTGCTGCAGAAGTAGGCTGTGAGCTTTCCTTAGGTGTTCCGGTACCGGAACTTTGTGCAGGGTCATTTGTGGCAGGACCGTTACCGGCTGCAATCAGTTTAGGATCAGTTGCTGGCGGAGTATTGCCGCCACCTGCACTTCCACTATCCGACGGTACATCATTCTTGACTGAGTCAGGTTGTCCCGCTGCAGTTGTTGATGTCTTAGGCGTATTGGATTTTGCGGTACTTAGAGCATCAAAATCATCCACATACGTTGTCATGCGCACAAGATCTAGTACCTGTGTGAACTGTCCTCTAGCAAAAGAACTTTGCACTTTTTGAACTTTATACATTCCTGTAAATGTTCCATTGGTGTCTCTACCATTGGTCAACTTTGTTTGTTTGTTGACTATGCCAATGGCATCATTGATATCAACAACATTTTTAAAATTTAACTTGACATACACTTGTTCTCTATCAAACAATATCTGACCTTTGTCTCCAATTGGTCTTGCAGAATTTGGTTCTGTATTTGTGAGATATTTGTTGTAAGTGTCAGGTGATGCTGGATTATAATAAATGTCGTCTTGTTTAATGTATGCAGGATCGCCAATAATAGTCAACTTGATGTTTAACATGTCTCCACGTTGTGAAGAATATATGCTTTTCTTTAAATCAGCCACTATATGATCTTTTGGTTGTTCGGCAGAATTCATGGTTCCTGCAGAAGAATTGTGCCCACCTACTTCTGTAGTTACTGGCAATATTGCTGCCCTTATCGATGCATTTGTACCTGCAGTTGTTATGTCAACGGCTGCTTCTGAACTTTGTCTATTAGCACCACCACGTTTCACTTGATCTCGATATGTAGATAACTGTGTGTAGTATGTGCTATCAAAGTCAATATCAGCCCTGATAATATCCATATTTTGACCTGTGTACCAATAGTTGTAAGTTCTAACAGCGGCGCTTGTTTTAATTTGCGATTTCTTGAAGCTGGGATGATATTGATTGGCTGTAGTGTAAGGTAGGATTGTGTACAACACTGTCTTACTGTAAGCATTTCTATTAAGATCAAAATCACTCAATACAACTTGAGGTATTACTTTAAACCAATTTAAATCTAGAAATTTTTCATCTATCTTTTTTGCAGATGTACTAGAACGATCGTTATCGTTGGTAGCGCCTGAATAATTGGCGTTGGCTTCAGATTCTTCAACTTGTTTTCGATATTCAACAATTTGTGTTGTAATGTAATCACTTTTTTGAACAATCTTGTCAACAATATCAATGATACTGGTACCAGGATGAATCGGAAATACCTGCTTCTTTTTAAATTGATCGTCGGGAGCTCCAATTGCCTGTTCTTTACCTCCCATGGTATTGTCCCTACTTTGTGCTGTTTCCTTGTTAACAATGGGTGATTTAGCAATACGTTGATCTGGTATATTAAATGCAATCAGTGTAGGAGGATTTTTTGACAGCCCTTGCTTGGCTACTTCTTTCATGTATTCATTGTATGCTCCAACAAAACTTGCGGAGTCATATGTTATTGATTTAGTTATTCTGGTACGCTCAGCTTCAATTTGTGCCGGGGTTGGTGGTTGTTGTTCTCCACCCCTGATAATTGTGTGCTCTGCTTTCCATTTGTTTAACTCTGATTCAACACGTTCTTTATTTGCAGCAAGTTGTTCTTTAAATCCATTGGCAATATCTTGAGCATCAGAACCAGTGCTAAAAAATTCTTCTACAGTACTGGCTTCAATATTGAAATTTACAGGAACAGATGCTACTGACATGTTAAATGCCACATGGTTGTACGGTATAGCACGTACTTGATATACTGTTCCTCCAGTGTTGGGACTTATTTTTAATTCTAAAAATTTTATAGGAATACGTTTTCTAACAATTAAACGATCCTGTTTTTTGTAATCGTTATAGAATGGATCAGTTGGGCTGGCTAGAAAGTCAATTTCTAATAGATACGGCTGTTCCATGTAGTTTAATGATTTATCATTGGACGTTTCGCAAGCACTCAATAATCTATCTAGCAACGATATACCATGTGGTTCGGTGATAGTAAATGATATGTCAATTGCATTTGTGGCTTTTGTTTTAGAATTTAATCCAACTACTGTAAGTATTGATAGATTATCAATGAAAAAATCATCTTGAAAATCCCGATGCCGACCTACACCTCTTACGAACGTATCCTCAATTTTTACATCCGGTCCGGGCTTGTTGGCATATCCGCCGCCGCTGCTCATTAATGCATATTTTGGAGTAAACGCTTCGGGATTGGCAGCCAATGAATTATAATCATCTTTTTCTAAGAAAAATAAAGTAATTCTATATGTGTAGCTTGAATAATGGTGCAGCACATTCTCTGTAGCTACACCTTCGCCAGAGTATCTTAAGCTACCGTTTGCTTTGTCTTTGTCTGAATCTGTTTTCTGCCCACTGACTCCTGCATCGCCTTTTACTGTATCAGTTTTTTGTTGTTTTGTCTTGTTAGAATTGTCACCAGATTCTGACGATGCTTCTGATGGTGAACCTTCAGGCGGTGGTGGTTGATATGGATCTCTAGTTGGATCGTCATCGTTTTTGATCTTGGCTGCTTCTGCATCACTGACCGATTGTGGATCAGCAATGTCTGACGGTGGCGTGCCTTCTCCGGTTGCTGCTGCGGGTGCATCGTTGGTTACTTTTTGTTCTGCTGTTTGTCCTTTAGCAGAGTTTTGTTGTGCCTGTTGTGTTGTAGCTGTTTCTAAGTCTTTTTGTAATTGTTCTAATTCTGTTTGGCGCTCGGCAATGGCACGCTCTTGTGCCAGTCGTTCACTGATTAAATCTCTATAGATGCGCTGTTCATTTTCTAATGCAGCTTGATTTCCTGCTGCCTTGGCTTCTTTTATCTTTTGTTCAGTGACACCAATAAGATAATCAGTCCCGCCCAGGGGCAGTAGTCCATCAGCTCCACGACGTGAAGCTGCGCTACCACCAGATCGAGATTTTATTGAGTCTTGTAAAGACTTAATTTTACTTTCTATAGTTGCTACGTCAGCCACTGATTATACCCCTAGGTCTTTGTTAAGAGTGGCTAATTTAGGAATGTAAATTTGCACACCAGCACGAAAATCCATCATTGGATCTTTTAACACATTGGGATTACGTTGTGCAAATACCCACCACAGTGCGCTGTTGCCATATGTGTCATGTGCCAGCATGTCGGGTCTATATTCATAAACTTTATCTATAGAATACAAAACATCGTCTGGATATTTGGTAATGGGTCTATCAATCATGACATCTAAAAAATTACCAAATTTTTGTGTGCTAAAATACGGACTAGTTGTTGAATATGTTATCTGTGCCATTATAGGTATCCTCCTGATCCACCCTTGGAAATCAAATCACCTTTAGCAAATGATTCGTAGCTGAATGAGCGTTGTGCCATTCTACTGTAAACTGGTTGCAGTGTGAGCTGAAATTGACTCGCAGTAGGTACTCGCGTTTTGTAATTGTCTATAGTTTGAGTTGTTATTGTTCCAGGATTGCCCGCAGATGTTGCATTTTTGCCTGTTCCGTTTACATTAATACCAACACCGCCTGATGCAGCTGATCCCGACGTCTTCGCACTTGTTTCTGTTTTTGCACCTGGGCGACTTGTAGTTACTTCCATATAGTCAACATCAGGTGGCATGGTATGTGTAAAACTAGTAACCACGCATGGAACATGCGGTAAATAGTGTGCACCATATCCGTCTAGGTAAACGATAGGTGGTGGACTGCCTTGATATTGATTTGTGTCACCGTAAAACATTTTAGTGCAAGCCCTGAAGAAATACACAGCAGCTAAAAAATATGCTGCTTCGGGTTGATTTTGCACTGTAAAATCTGCATTAATACTGATAGCAGACACTTGGCTTGATTCATAAAAGTAATTTGCATAGTTTGCATGAGTCAATGGTGTTGATCCATAGTTGGCCATGTGCGATACTGTGACACTGGGAACATAAGGAAATATTACCCCGTCTGTGTTTTTAAGAACACCCACTATGCCAGGATCTTTTTCAGCATAGTATAGAATTTTACTTGCAGGATGTATGCTTACTCGTATTCGCCAATCACTCGCACTTAGTCCAGTTGAATCCTGGAATTTGACATTGTCAGGAGCAGGCAGTCCTCCGTTTTCGGTTGATCCACCAGTTCCTCCGAAGTTGACTCCAGACATTGCACGTCTAGCCGCTTCAGGGTCTCCGCTACCCGATGTGTTGGGTTTATCCCAACCTGGACCCGGATACGGTTTGTATATACCGTGTTTAGAACGCCATGCTGCTTCGTCTTCGTTTGTACGTAAGTTGGTAGGTTTTCCTGAACTGTCTGTTACTACACCCATAATAAATTCCTCTTGCTATTTTAGTATTTATTTGTTAAATTAACACTATATTTAAAGGATCACAATGAAACACAATTATCTTAATAATAGAGATATTTTAAAAGAAATCCACAAAAGCAAAACCACATATTGCAGTTATTTGTCACCCTCAGACGGCGATTACGACATAATCTTGCCCAGTGTTGAAAAAATAAACAAAAAGAATACCACAGAAGGACGTAAATTACGTGCAGAACGTCTAGGGCGAGCTGCATACGATGCTGCTCAAGCAGAAAGCACTACTAAGCTGAAGTTAGATGATTTTTCTATTAAACCTAGCAAAATTGCCGATACAGACGTAGTGTTTAGAATAATGACCTGGGAACACATACCAATTGATCTAGTTAAAACTAAAAAAGCCGCAGACAAGCTAGCTGAAGAAGAAGGCCCGATTGTTACAGAATATGACGATGATGGTATAGAAATTGCTGCTCCTGCCAAGTATGTTAAAGTAAACTTTCCGCCATTTTATCATTACAGACTTGATGAAAACGGTAAGCCTTACTTGGTAGGCAAAAGTCATTGGCGGGGTGATTTAGCGACTGGAGAATTTTGCAGGGATCATGGTGACATGACCAAGAAGCTGGCACACATGTTCATGAAGCTGTGCGAACGTTATGCAACACGCTCAAACTGGCGTGGTTACACCTACAATGATGAAATGCGAAGTCAAGCATTGTTACAGTTAAGTCAGATTGGACTACAATTTGATGAAAGCAAAAGTCAAAATCCGTTTGCGTATTATACTGCTGCTATCACCAACAGCTTCACTCGAGTTTTAAATATCGAAAAACGTAATCAAAACTTGCGTGATGATATTTTAGAAATGAATGGGTTAACACCAAGTTATACTAGACAGGGCATGAGTTCATGGGGTGGTAATACTACTTCGGGTGATTATAGCGAAGAGTAAAAATGACTCCTATAAAAGTAAAACACATTCTAAATAAGAAGTTCAATGTAATTTGTTTTGAGGATTTGTCTGATCTAAGAATATCGCAGAGTGCTGTATATGACTTATTTAAAAGACACCAGAAATTAACGTTTGAACCAAATGAAAGAATAATTTTGTACAGCAGTTTTGAACCCGAACAAGAATTCCTAGATCATATACAAAAAGCCGCAGTTGCTGAAGATATTAGTAATTATTTTATTTTGTTAGTAACACCGTACGATCTTTCTTCAAAATTAAACGTGGCAAAAGAAAAGTTTAGTAATGATGATTTACCTATACAAAACCAAATTATTAAACTAACCCAAACTAAATCTTTTACCAAAGACAAATTTGTAAAAAATTATGCTAGTGTCTGTGCGTTTCCTTTCTCACAGCTTGAAGTAAATCATTTACTTCAATTTGACGTAAATGCATTTCAAGTTACTCCCTGCTGTAAAATAAAAGTATCCGGGGGAGTAGGAGATTTAACTAAAGCATCATTAACAGATATTTTTTATGGTCCAACAATGGAAAATATTAGAAATAGAATGTTACGAGGTGAAAAAATTGAAGAGTGTTCGACATGTTGGAATAACGAAATTAATCAATCAACTAGTCTTAGAATCCACAGTTTAAATTTAGTTGGAGAAAGACTAAATCAATTAATTGATAACCCGCAATGTGAAATTATTAATTTTAGCCCTTCGAACACTTGTAATTTTACTTGCAGAATTTGTAGTCCATTTTTTAGTTCAAAAATTGCAGCAGAGGAATTAGTCCACAATAAATCTGAAGAAACAAAAAATTCAATTATTACAATAAAAAATTTATTTGAAACCAATAAAAATTTATTTTTAACAGACATCCCGGAAACATTTAAAAATATAAAAATTTTGCATTTACTTGGTGGAGAGCCGTTATTATGGAAGCAACTTAAGGAATTACTTAACAATCTAATAAGCATAGGATATGCTAAAAATATAGAAGTTCAAATGAACACAAACGGCAGCATTTACAATAAAGAAATCATTCTATTGTTAACACAGTTTAAAAAAGTTCAGATCGCATTCAGTATCGACGATCTAGGCACTAGATTTGAAATACAAAGGGGCGGAGAATGGAATACTATATTACAAAATATTGAATCCTATTCAAAAATTAAATCAGACACATTTAGTGTTGATTTTATGGTTACTGTTAATATTCAAAACTTATTATACCTAGACGAATTAGTCGCTTTTGCTGACAAGAAAAAATTTAACATAGTATGGACGTATCTTGAATATCCTCATTTTTTAAGTATAGATAACGTAACAGCAAAAGTTAAAGATATAGTAGTATCTAAATATTCAAATCACGATTGTACGGAATTACAATCAATTGCTTATAGAATTTCTCAGACTCCAGCAGTTAATGGATCAGAATTTTTATCCTATATGAAAGAATTAGATTCTAGACGATCTCAGAATTTTATAAAATATCATCAAGAAATTTTTGATGCAATGTCAGGTTGATTTGATTCTTAAAAAAATATAAACTTATAAAATGTCTAACTTATTTAAAAAAGCAGCAATCTGTACAGATATACATTTTGGATTAAAAAGTAACAGTCAGATACACAACGACGATTGTTTAAATTTCATTAAATGGTTTACGGCTAAAGCCAAAAAGGAAGGTTGCGAAACAGCCATGTTCCTTGGAGACTGGCATAACAATCGTGCTAGTATTAACATTGTTACACTCAATTATAGCCTACAAGCCTTAGAGCACTTGAATGCAAATTTTGATGCCGTGTATTTTATTCCAGGTAATCACGATTTATACTATCGTGATAAGAGAGATGTTCAGTCAGTTGAGTGGGCCAAGCATTTATCAAATGTACATATCTGCAACGATTGGTTTGAAACTGGCGATGTGGTTATTGCACCTTGGCTTGTTGGTGACGATCATAAACGCATTCCTCGACTAAACGCCAAATACATGTTTGGACACTTTGAATTACCCCACTTCTACATGAACGCCATGGTTGCTATGCCAGACCACGGAGAAATCAAACGCGAAGACTTTGGTCATGTTGAACATGTATTCACCGGACACTTTCATAAAAGACAAACACACAACAATATTACCTATATAGGTAATTGTTTTCCGCATAACTATGCCGATGCCGGCGATGATGCTCGTGGTATGATGATATTAGACTGGGGTAAAGAACCAGAATATCATGCGTGGCCAGATCAACCCAAGTATCGTATACACTTGCTAAGTGATGTGCTAGCAAATACAGATGCATTGTTGCAGTCGGGTATGCATGTGCGTGTTAACCTAGACGTAGACATCAGCTATGAGGAAGCTACATTTATCAAGGAAACATTTGTAAATACGTACAAGCTAAGAGAAATTACTCTTATACCTCAAAAAATAACAGACGAAAACGTTGAATATGATACTCAAGGTAATATTATGTTTGAGTCTATAGATACTATTGTCACAAATCAACTTACTAATATTAACAGCGATCAATACGATCCAAAGTTACTAATGGACATCTATAGAAATCTATGACTTTTAAAATAAAAAATCTATCCGTTAAAAATTTCATGAGCGTGGGCAATGCTACTCAGGCTGTTCAGTTTAACCGACGGGATCTCACTCTAGTGCTAGGACAGAACTTAGACCTGGGCGGGGACGATACCGGGGCACGTAACGGCACTGGTAAGACTACTATTGTTAATGCACTTAGTTACGCATTATATGGTAGTGCCTTAACTAACATCAAGAAGGACAACTTAATTAATAAGACTAACGGTAAGAACATGTTAGTTACCATTGAATTTGAAAAGGACGGCGTTGACTATAAAATTGAACGAGGTCGCAAACCTAACACTATGGCATTTTACATCGGCGACCAAGAACAAGAAATTACAGATGAAAGCCAAGGCGACAGTAGAGAAACACAAGCAGAAATAGAACGTATGTTGGGCATGAGTCATGACATGTTTAAACATATTGTAGCTTTGAATACTTACACTGAGCCGTTCCTTGCACTTAAAGCAAACGAGCAGCGTACCATTATCGAACAGTTGCTTGGTATTACTATGTTAAGTGAAAAAGCAGATATACTCAAAGAGCAGCTAAAAGCTACCAAAGATGCTATCACACAAGAAGAATATCGTATAAAAGCAGTTAACGATGCCAATGCACGTATACAAGAACAAATTGAAGCAACAAAACGTAGACAAACAATGTGGAATAATAAGCGGTTAACTGAAATACACGAGTTAAAAAATGCTATAGAAGCAATAGGTGATTTAGATATTGAACAAGAATTATTAAATCATGATGCATTACAAACACAAAATGAATTAGCTAAAGCAGCCGCAGAAGTTAACAAGTGGAAAATTGCCTGTGAGCACGAGCAAGTAAAGTTATTAAAGACTCTAGATAAGTTAAAATCAGAAATAGAAAAGTTAGAAAAGCATGAGTGTTATGCTTGCGGCCAATCAATTCATGACGATAAGCACGAACAGGTGTTAACAGATAAACGTGTCACAATGCAGGAAACAAGTTTACAATATCTTGCGACCGATACACAACTAATAGAACACGTACAAACATTAGCAGAATTAGGAGAACCTGGTCCTATTCCCGTTGTGTTTTATGATACCAAAGAAGATGCTATTAATCACAAAAACACATTAGCCAATCTAAGACAACAACTTGCAGCAAAAGAAACAGAACAAGATCCGTATTCTGAACAAATTGCAGAAATGGAAACACATGCTGTAGAAGAAATCGACTACGATGTAATGAATGAACTCGCAGTTGTAAAAGATCATCAAGACTTCTTGCTCAAACTGTTAACTAACAAAGATAGTTTTATTCGTAAACGCATTATTGATCAAAATCTAAGTTACTTAAATGCTCGTCTAAGCCAGTACTTGGACACAATTGGGCTACCACATACTGTAAAATTCTTAAATGACTTGACAGTCAGCATCGAGGAACTAGGACGTGAGCTAGATTTTGATAACTTGAGCAGGGGCGAGCGTAATAGACTTATTCTATCGTTGTCGTGGGCATTCCGTGATGTTTGGGAGAATCAAAATCAACCGATGAATTTATTGTTTATCGACGAAGTGATTGATACTGGAATGGATAGTTCTGGCGTTGAAGCCAGTCTAGCAATATTAAAGAAGATGGCCCGTGAAGGTAATCGTAGTGTTTGGCTTGTAAGTCATAAAGACGAACTTGCAGGTCGGGTAAACAATGTGTTACATGTGATTAAAGAAAATGGATTTACTAGTTACAACACGGATGTAGAAATTCAATGAGCTTGTATGCTGCCATTTTAACCGTACCTAGAATTGCACCGGTTCGCCCTAGCATCGCACCTGCATTAATAAAAACTTTATTATCCAACGAAAGTAAAACCAGTAAGATTTTTGACATCAATATTGATTTTTACAATAGATTTACTTCATTGTCTAATGAACAAGCATTTCATGAATTAGACACTTATTTTTTTGTTGCAAATACTAAACTTTCTGAGTACACCAAACAATGTTATCAGAATTGGTTAGTTGAGTGGGCTAGTAAGATCAGCAGACTTGATACTAACCTAATAATGATTAGTGTGTTTACATGGCAAGCGCAACAGTTCACAGAAGATTTTCTAAAAGTATTACGACCACTATCTAAAGCAAAAATTATTATTGGTGGTCAAGGTATGATTAAGTCTGAGAATACCAGTTTTAATACCAAGCCGTTGTTTGCAATTAAATTAAAAGATGTTGGGTTAATAGATCACTGGATACAAGGCGAAGCAGAAACTGTTATTAAAGAAATAGTAAAAGAAAATTATAATTTTGCCGGCATTGACACTTATGGGTATGCTGAACGATTACCAATGTCAGAAACTCCTGTATGCAATTTTGATGATCTAAACATCGCCGAATATCATAGCGGATATCAAGAGGGCAGTTTACCCCTTGAGTCAAGTAGGGGTTGTGTTAGAGCTTGTACTTTCTGCGATTGGCCTGTTGCTATGGGCGGCTTTCGTTCAAAGAATGGCATTCAACTAGCGAACGAAATGATCACCTATTATCAAAATTACGGTGTTACAAAATTTTACTTCAATGATGCACTTATTAATGGCAGCGTAAAAGATTTTAGGTTGCTTAATAATACCTTAGTTGACTTTTATCAAAATAACAATTTGCCAGATAGATACTTTACATACAGTGGCATGTATATTGTTCGCGATTCTGTTTCTTTTAAAGAGAAAGATTTCTCATTAATGGGAAGAGGCGGTGCCGACACCATGTTGATTGGTGTTGAAACTGGAAGCGACAAAGTACGTGCAGACATGAAAAAAGGGTTTAATAGCACAGATTTGAAGTTTACTATTGAGCAATTTAGTAAAAATAAAATTAAAGCATACTGGTTGCTTATTGTTGGCTACCCAAGTGAAACCAGAAAAGATTTTGATGAAACATTACAAATGCTAAGAGATTACCAAAAATTTGTTGCTGATGGCACTATCACTGGGATCAACTTTGGAACTACTTTGACTATCGGCGAAGGTGTGCCGCTGTGGCACGATTATGAAGAACACAATTTAGTTGGTGTCAATGGTAATCGTCCCGAAGATATTTTTTGGATCCATAAAGATAATACTGCACTAACTTATAAAGAAAGAATTTTACGTAGAATTGAAGCACAAGAACTTGCAGTGGAGTTGGGATACACATTCTGGAAGGGCGACGATCAGTTAAAATTTGTCATGCAAAAATACCAGTCATTACTCGATCATGCTAAAAATTAATTTAAAATTTAAAATTGAAGATTATTTTGGTTCGCCATTGTGTCGAATAATTGTTGACGAATCTGCCCCAACATATGATGGACCAGTGCAACCAGACATTAATATATCTATTCCAGTAACCACCGGCGAGCACGAATTACGTATTGTGCATTACGGAAAAACCAACAACGATCATCTAATAGAAAACGGCAGTATTATTAAAGATAAACATTTTGAATTAACTGAGTTGAGTTTTGACGGAGTTCCACTAGAGAACGAATTATGGGAAGGATCGTTTTTTCCTGTATACGGTCAAGATTACGTTGACGATTGTAAGAAAAATAATGTAAAATTACCCTATAGTATTTGTCCAAATTTGTACTTTGGTCATAATGGTACATGGAAATTTAATTTTTTCTATCCGGTGTATCCTTGGTTGATTAGCCGTAGAAACAATGGACCCGACTTAGAAAACACTATTTTTACTAGTTCAAACGAAATATTGCAACAGGCAAAAAAATATTTTATGTCAGCACCGGATGTTGTATGGAAAATTTAGGAAAACTGTTTGCTTATGTGTTAGAGTGCAAGAAAAATCAAAATTTTTTCAATGTAAGAGGACAAGCAAACAATCTGTACATTGGTTCAAAATCTATTGCTGATTCGCCTGTTAATAATTTTATTAACGACATCTTGTTGTCAACTGATGCTATCAATGGTTGGAAGAATAAAGAATGGTTAAATCATCTTGAAGAATCATATTCACATTGGTTGCTATCTAGTCAAAACAATCGTATAACAGGACTTGAAAATTATCGTCCTGCTTTTAGTACAGGCACAACACAAGGTTTTGATAGTTTTTATTTAAGGCACAGAAATAAGAAATTTAAATGCTTGACCGGTGAATATTTTTATCATTTAAAATCATGGATTAGTAATGATATTGATTGGGGATTTATTAATACTCCAGACGAGTTAACCCACAGTAATGCTGTTGTTATAAGTGTTCCATTTTGTGATACTGGTAATGTTCCAGTTAAATATGTTGACATATTAAATGTATGCGAAGAAAAAAATATTCCTGTACTAATAGATTGTTGTTACTATAGTATCAGTAGCGGAGTGGATTTAGATTTAAATTATTCATGCATTGATACTGTTACGTTTAGCTTGAGCAAAACTTTTCCGGTTGCAAATTTACGCATAGGCATGCGTTATACTAAACAATCTATCGTTGATGGACAAACGTTGCACAGTGACATCAATTATAATCATAGTTTTAGTGCATGGGTTGGATGTGAGTTGATTAAAAAGTTTTCTCCGGATTATATATTTGATCGTTATAAACATAAACAACAAATAGTGTGTAATCAGTTAAAGTTAATACCTAGCAACACTGTTATGTTTGCATCCGGCGACTCATCCTGGAACACGTATAATCGTTCTACTATGCTTAAAGAATATCAATTGAAATTAGATCCCGCACTATTCAACAATAGAATTTGCTTGAATAGTTTTTACGAAAATTGGGATCTATTTGAAAGGTTTATAAAATTATGAAATTAACTCTCGAGTTCAATCAGGTCAATCACTACAACGGATGCCCAACAGTATCTATATGTGTAAATGAGACTGAATATTTTAACGGAGATGTTATTGATACTGTTCATTTAGAAGTTCCTGATTCCAACATCAACGTGTTAACAATACGCCATTATGGCAAAACAGATGTTGATACTTTATTAGTTGATGGAAAAATTACTGCCGATAAAAATTTTACTCTTGACGCAATTGTCATTGACGGATACAACATTGAAGAATTAAAATGGAATAGCACGTTTACTGATTATCACAACAATGTGATACCAGGTTGTTTGTTCTTTGGACCAAATGGTATATTTGAACTAACATTTGAGCAACCGGTATTAAAATGGATGTTGCGTACTCGTCATATAAAAAACCAGAATGATCCCGACTGGGAAGAGGATTACAATTATTATTGCCAAGCCATGTCGTTGATCAAGGAACTGTTATGAATATTGACCAACAAGTTGGCAAGATTAGACGTATTGCATGGGCATTAAGTGTAGCAAGTGCCAATAACAACTTAGATACACCCGGTGAATTTGTATGGGCGTATCCAAAAAATAATCATTTTTGGGAAGTGCGTAGTCGAGCTCGAAGTATTTTTAGTAGCGGAAATGCTATTAAAGATCAAGTAGTACTTGATTTTGTACAAACAATCAATTGTACAAAATATCTTAAAGATCCATGGACCGTTGAACGATTTGAATCTATGTTTCCGGATTGGATTCGTGCAGGAACTAGATATCAGTTGCACAACTTTGATCTATTCAAATACGCTAATTTTAGTCAAGGCACTCAAGAAAGTTTTTTAAATTTCTACATGATGAATAAAGATCGCCGTCTTCGGGTATTTCGTGGAGATTATTGGTGGCATATGGAAATTTGGTCTAGGGCAAAATTTAATTGGGCATATATTGAGGACGACGACATACGTGAAAACGATGCTTGTATATGCAGTTACCCGTTTGCATTATATGGCGAAGAACATCCTAAATTTAACTGGCTATTAGACGAATGTGATCGTGTGGGTGCAAAATGTTTAGTTGATTTTATATATCTTCCAAACAGTAATCAAATTGTCAACATTGATTTGTCTAGACCATGCATTGAAGAAATTACCTTTAGTCTTAGTAAAACTTTTCCAGTACAAACAGCTAAACTAGCTGTTAGAATGATGAAACAAAAACCTAAAGACCCTATGCAAATGAGCAACGACGAAAATATTGGTAATAGATTAAGTGCTGGATTGGGCATTGAGCTTATTTCTAAATTCCCTGTGGATTATATGGTTACCAAATATAGCGATGCACAAGATCGATGGTGTTCGTTGCTCAATTTAAAAAAATCAAATGTAGTACATTTTGCATACGGGCCAGATTATACAAATTTTGGACGGGAATCATCATTAAATTGGTGTAGTCCGTTTAATGAGCAGCAAAATAGATACAATCTAGGTATGTTATTCGAAAACGAAAATCTATTAGAAAAATTAGGTTTATGTTAAAATGTCATAACTACATGCTGTATGTCATGGCTATTCGAGAACGCACCTGTTGAAGTTTTACCTGAAGATTGTGTTGGGTATGTGTATTTGATTACGAATTTAATAACTGGGCGAAAATATATTGGTAAAAAATTAGCCAAGTTTTCCAAAACTACTTATAAGGTAGTAAAGCTCAAAAATGGTAACAAAAAACGTAAGAAGATTAGAAGTAAAATAGACAGCGACTGGCTTACATATTATGGCTCAAACGACGAACTAAACAAAGACATACAGACACTAGGTCATGAAAACTTTAAACGAGAAATACTCTACTACTGCAATTCAAAAGCACAATGCTCATACATAGAAGCACGTGAACAATTTAGACACCAAGTCTTAGAATCAGATGCGTACTACAACGGACAGATCAGCGTTCGTGTCCATGGCTCCCACATTAAAAACAAAATTTAAGTAGGTTAACAGCTAGCACAAGCCAACATCGTGTGCCCTATACCTGGCAAGAACATGCACAGGGATGGAAGTCTCGTCGCCTCAACGAGCACTCAACTACTACCCGTAAGGATGAAGATCGCTAATTGCCGCGATTTAGTTGTTTGAATAGGATAAAAAGGCTGAAAAGACGTGCGAGCGATCGCACACGGTTAACTACATGCTGATATATGTATATTAACCCGCCGTTGTATAAAGACGGAGCTCGAGGTACAGGACAACCGCCTCTGTAATGCTCTAATATCAGTGACTG
>JAULBY010026896.1:0-16809 GCA_032358315.1 Ophiocytium majus | reverse complement strand
GGGGGGGGGGGGGGGGGGGGGAGGGGACAGGCAGCAGCAGGAGAGGCGGCGTGCGGTGAGGGCGTCGGAGGTGGGGGGGTTATGTGGTTATGTGCAGATGCTGCTCTACGTGTACTACATGCATTCTACTGGGTATTGCTCGGCGAGAGAGTCGATCACCTCCAGGCGCGCGCCAATCCGCATTTTTTTTTGGGGGGGGGGGGGGCAGGACAGGCGGAATGCGTCGAGGGCAGCGGAGATGGAAGGAATTCCGTGCCCCGCAAATGAAAAAGAAAGCAAACTCACTTTGTCCAGCTCCGTGATGACGGGCACGTCACACGCCTTGAACAACAAGGAACCTGCTGCGCTCTCTTCTAAATACACACCGGCTTAGTACTGTCTTGTCCTGGCAAAATACACAAAAATCCAGACCCCCCCCCCTCCCCCCCCAAAAAAACTCACTTTGTCCAGCTCCGTGATGACGGGTGCGGGCACGTCAAAGTGTGCGGCGTCCACAAAATCGCCCTCCTCTAGCTGTGCGCTGAGCTTCAGCAGCTGGTCGTTGAGGCAAGCAATGCTTTATTTCGCACTCATGTACTCCGAAAAACACTGCTTCGCTGTTTATTTCTTCGCCGATCCCAGAACTCTGTCAGGCGCATGCGCCCCCCCCCCCCAAAGAAAGAAGAAAGAAAACTCACTTTGTCCAGCTCCGTGATGACGGGTGCGGGCACGTCAAAGTGCGCGGCGTCCACAAACGCGCCCTCCTCTAGCTGCGCGCTGAGCTGCAGCAGCTGGTCGTTGAGGCGCGCAATGTTGGTGTCCAGGTCGCGGACCATGTCGGGCAGGCGCCGGTCCCGCTCCGCGCGCGCCGCCTCCGCCGCCTCCGCGTACTGCGCCGAGAGGCTGCGCAGGTCGTCCAGCTGCTCAGCGCGTGAGGCGCGCGACGTAGCAGAAAATTTGCAAGTATTTTTGACGCGGCGGCGGCGGCAGCGGCAGGGTGAGGGGAGCAGGGGCAGCGCCAGGAACGGGAGCGGGTGGCAGGGGATGCAGCGGCAGTGGCGGTGGGGGCAGTGGCAGCGGCGGCGGCAGCGGCGGTGGCGGCAGTGGTAGCAACAGCGGCAGCGGTGGTGGATGCAGCGGCAGCGGCAGCGGCGGTGGGGGCAGCGGCAGCGGCGGCGGAAGCAGTGGCAGCAGCGGCAGTGGCGATGGTGGAAGCAGGGGCAGAAGCGGAAGCGGTGGATGGGGCGGTGGTGGCAGTGGGAGCGGTGGCGGCAGCGGCGGCGGAAGCAGGAGCAGCAGTGGTGGTGGCAGAAACAGGGCGTCAGCAGCGGAAGCGGCAGTGGGAGCTGGAGCAGCCAGCCATTCGGAGCGGCAGCCGTGTTTTTCATTCTCTCCTTGACAAGCATGTCTATTTCAACTTGTCAGGTCGACCCGCCCTTGCTGAGACAGTTTTTCCTGGCACCGTGCTTGGTTGCGTAGGTCTGCTGCAGGCAAGGGCTTCGCGTGTGCGTGCATGCACCGCCCTCGCTGCCCAGCTGCTGGTTCAATTTCAACTACTGTGCATGCCAGCTTTAGGTGCAGTCACAAGCGCCCACGCCCGCGCCATGTCATCGCCAGCGGTGCGCTGGCCCTGGCACCACTCAAACGTAAACACGCTGGTACTCATGTACCATGTATTCCACAGTGTACTGAAGTATACGGTGCTTCAAAAGTATATATATTGATATACTTCAGAAGTACGTCAGTGCATACTACAGATGTAGGTGATTATATAATTCGAAGCACATACGCACAGGTGTGGTGTAGTTCAATATTCGCGCCCCCCCTCACCTGCACCATGTCCTCGCTGACGGCTTTGACCTCGTACCGCGCCAGCAGCGCGTACATCTGCGCCTTGACCGCCGTGTCCCGCGCAATATGTATATACTACTACTACTAGAAGTACTATCAGTACCATAATGCGAAGCACCGCGAAGCACTTCAAAGTATGAACTCATTTTCCTCACCTGCACCATGTCCTCGCTGACGACCTTGACCTCGTACCGCGCGAGCAGCGCGTACATCTGCTCCACAACCGCCGTGTCGCGCGCAAACGCGCGGTCGCCCGCCCTGAGCCCCTCCAGCGCCTCCGCATGGGCAGCAAACTCCTTCAAATGAGTGGGCCGCTGTGCCGTCGCCGACAGCCGCGCGCGCAGCTTGCCCAGCTGGTCCCGCGCCCTCACACGCGCCGCGTCGCGCGCAAAGGCCTTGAGGGCCGCCAGCCGCTCCTCCACGGCTGGCAGCAGCGCCGTTTTCAGCTTACGCGACTCCACCTGTGAGGGGGCGCAGTTTTACCAGAAGGATGTGAGTTATTTTGTGCCTTTTATCTTGGTTTTGAAGTTTTAGACAAGGTGTCGCCCACGCGACTAAGCGCCGTCAGCCGCTCTTCAACTGCTGGCAGCAGCGCCGTTTTCAGCTTGCGCGACTCCACCTGTGTGTGCGTTGGGGGGGCCAATTGTTTTTACCGGGCCGAGATGAGCTGTTCTGTGTGTTGTTGTGCTGTGTTCCTACTGCTTTCAGGCACTACAGTAGTGTTTGTGCACGCAGCTTGCACAACTGGTCCCTCGCCCGCGCACACGCGCCGCGCGCAAAGGCCTTTAGCGCGGCTAGTCGCTCCTCGACCGCTGGCAGCAGCGCCGTTTTGAGCTTGCGGGACTCCGCCGGTTGGGGGAGGAAGGGCGCGTTTTTGTACCAGGCTGGGATAAATTGTTTTGTGTCATGTCTTTACTACTTCGAAGTATTCATAAAATTTAGACAAGTTTTAGCAACGCAGCAGCACTCTGTTTAGCTTACGGGACTCCACCTGCGCGCCCGTGCGCCCCAAGAAAACACAAAGGTTGCATGTACTTCAAAAGTACATGTGAAGTACGGTACAGGTGGTGTGTGCCTGCTCAGCAGCAGGCTACCACCACTGCCATAGCCCTCACTCTCAAGCTCGCCGCAGGGATGGCGTGCTGCGCACCTCACCCCATATGCTCAGGCGCACCCCTCCCCCCTGCTGAGCAGATAATCCTATGCCTGCTCAGCAGACCACTGTGCACCTCAAGCATCCCGCAGGAGTGGCGCACGCGCAGCCGCTCGAGCTCTGCGATCCACACCGGGACACCCTCGATTCTGACCAACCCTGCTGCTGCTGAGCACCTAACACTACGCCTGCTCAACAATAACAATCAAAATCACTTTCTGCAGCAGCAGCAGCAGCAGGGGAGCTGCTCAGCACCTAATCCTACACCTTCTCAGCACCTCGTTGCTCACCTCGAGTGTGCCGCAGGACTGGCGCGCGCGCAGTCGCTCGAGCTCCGCGATCCACAGCGCGACGCGCTCGATCTGCTCGCGCAGCGCGCCGACGCTGTGCGCGCCGCGCTTGAAGGCCTCGAAGTCCCACATGCGCGTGTACTCGTAGATGGGGCGCACCGTCTCCAGCGTGACGACGTACTCCTCGGCCTCCGCAAAGTCATCTTCGATCTGCGTGGCGGGAACACAGAAGAATGTGACATCCACCTGTGTATTAATATATACACGGTACGCGGTATGTATGTATGTGTACATGTGCATATGGTATGCCAAATACACACACAGCGTGCTTCTGTGTATCCCTCATATGAATATGGTGTGCCGTCTTCAGGGTGACCACGTACTCCTCGGCTTCCGCAAAGTCATCCTCGATCTGCGCGTGTGGCAGGGTGCAGAAAAAATGGCAGGTTGTTGACATACTTCAAGTGTACTTCAAAGTACGCATCGGTACACTATATACTTCATAGCACGCATGTATTCTACCGGTGTTAGGTATATAGTGTACTTATCTAGACGCACTGCGTAGTGTACTTCAAGCATGTACTACTTTCTGAGGTGGTAGTGCATACTTGAGCGAAGTACTTGAATCAGGTGTTAACTCGCGAGAATCGAGCACCTCTCTGGGTGTGTGGCGGGACAAACGGGACAGGCCCGTCGGCACGGCGGCATGCGTGTTGCTGAGCGCCAGCAACGGCAGCGTGCACACGCGCATCGTGCACAATGGCGCCAATGTCGGGCCCGTGCAGCGCCACACGCCCGCTCAACTTCAACTTCCAGCCAAACTTCAACTTCAATCCAAACTGCAGCTCAACCTGGCGCTTGTCTTGTGCATGCGCAGGGAGCACGTGTGCCACGGCGCACTTTGTGCTTGCCGGCGGCCGCCCGCGCAACGTCGTGCCAGTTTGTCACATCCCCTCCCCCCCCAAAATGCTTCGAAGTACTACTACAGTACCGGTAATACATACATATGTGCATACGCAAAACGGGTGAGCGCAAAAACATTGCCCACAAGTGATGCCATAACAGTATAAGACCGACACCATACAAGTCACAAAAATCCGCCGCCGCGCGCGCACCTTGTGCTTGATACCGGCGGCCGCCTGCGCAAACTCCACAGAGCCGCGCACGATGGCGCCAATGTCGGGCCCGTCCAGCGCCGCGCAGGTCGCTCAACCACAACTTCAATCCAAACTTCAACTTCAAGCCAAACTACAACTTCAAACCCAATTTCAACCTCAAGCCAAACTTCAAGCTGGCACTCGTCTCGGGCATGCGCAAGGAGCACGTGTGCGCTCCTTGTGCTTGATGCCTTCGGCCGCCTGCTCATAGGCAGATTATCACATCCCCAAAGCAAAACGAGTGAGCGCAACCAAGAAAATTGTCCACCGTGTACGCACCTTGTGCTTGATGCCGGCGGCCGCCTGCGCAAACTCCGCGGAGCCACGCACGATGGCGCCAATGTCGGGTCCGTCAAGCGCCGCGCCTGCCGCCAGCAGCAGCTCGTTAAAGGGCCGCTGGTACGGCAGGCGCGACGCGCCGTCCGCCGCGTGGACAATGGCATCCGTCACACCCGCCAGCGCCTCCTGCAACGTTTTTTTTTGGGCGGGGAGCAAAGCGCGTGGTGTGTTTTTGGAGTGAGCATCTTCGTGCGCGTAAATGTGGCGGCCGTCACAGGCGGTGGCAGCGGAGTAGTCTTTGGCAGCAGGCATTCATGTGTGCAGAGTGCAGAGTGGGATGATGACGTCCTCCACGCCCGCCAGTGCCTCCTGCCTTTTTCTGTTTAGGGGGGGTGGGGGGCAAGTGTATTGTGTCTTCCTGTAGCGAGCATTTCATGCAGCCGCGACAGGGTGGCAATGCAGTAGTCTTTCTAAGTAGTAACAGGTAGTAGGCATTTCATGTGCGCACAGCGTGGACAACGGCGTCCGTCACGCCCGCCAGCGCCTCCTGCACAGTTTTTTTTGTGTGTTTTTATCACGCGGGCACATGTCATACTTCAGCCACAGGCATGTTTTCATGCGCACTACTAGTAGTTTTTGGTAACCCACCTGCTGCCTGACGCAGGCGCGGCCGTCCCCGCCTCAGTGCACTGCACCTATATATATATATAACTGCGAGTACTAGTGTCGCACACTTCAGCAGTACATTGGTACATATTTTCATGTGCGCGGTAGCCACACACTCCAAACATGCACACCCCATAGCGCGTGCACGAAGTTGCCCACCTGTGTGGCTGCGCAGCTGGGCGCAAATGCGGTGCAGTCCCCGCCTCAGTGAACTGCACCTATAGCATACCATCGCATGCATGCTCTCATGCGCGTGATAGGCACATCCTTTAAGCACACACGCCCAATACGCGTGCGTCAAGGCTTGCCCGCCTGTGTAGCTGCGCAGCCGGGGGCGAAGCCTGTAGTCTGATACACACTTGTAACCTAACGCCACATACCACGTGTGTTATCACTCGCACAGCAGAAATACTCAGACCATACCGTAAAGCACGATGTAGAACGAGGGGGTCGTTGTGCAGCGGCATACAGCCCTATATACCGACCCCCCGCGAGCCTGACGGCGCCTTAGTGACGACAACGCGGGGGGGCATTCTGTACAAATTTGGGTACTCTGTATGACGCGGGTGCATTGTATACCGCCCCCCGTGCTAGCAACAGCAGATCCCGCCGTTGTCAACGCGGAGGGTCGTTTTACATCGTGCTTTACGGTACATCTGCCTTCTAGGCATTTTCTTGTGCGCAGTAGTGTGGTAGCTCACCTGTATGGCTGCACAGCTCGGCGCAAACGCCGTGGTCCCCGCCTCGGTGAACTGCACCGTCGTCTCGAAGAGCCCCACCTTGCGCGCCCGCAGCAGCTCCGCCAGCAGGTCCTTGAGCGACTGCAAATGTGACAACGCAGCCAAGGCGCACACAGCACATGCGCACGCAGTGTGGTGTCTCATTCGTATGCTTCCGAAGTATTACAGTAAAAAAGTCATGCGTGTACTCACATGTGTGTGTATATACTTCAAGTATGTGCGTAACGCATAGTACTTGAAGTACTTGCACGCCCGCAGCAGCTCCGCCAGCAGGTCTTTGAGGGACTGGCCGCACAACAGCCCAGCCAAGGCACATGAGCGCGCAGTGTGGTGATAAATGCACTCCGGGTATACATGTATCCACATACACTGTATACTAGGTGTGTACATCGAGTACTTCAGAGTAGCATATATGCACGCATACATGTATGTATATGTCCAAATCATACACACGCAGGCGGCAGTGGAGATGGCACCTGGACCGCACATGCATGTCTCAGCACCACATGCAGCAGGTACACTGTACCAGAGGTGGCACCTGAACCACTGCGCACGATGAGCAAAAGGCACGTGCATTCATTGCCGTGGGTGGCGCTCTGAAGAATCGCTGCACCAGTGCCTCCACCGCACGGTGGTCCACCAGGCACATGAAGCCATCAGAGCAAAAGCACGTATGCTACTGCGCATGCTACTTGAAGTACTTTGAAGTATATTACAGTAGTATCAAGAAACCACATGAACTCAGTACTCTAGGTGGTACCTGCACCGCCAGCTGCACCAGCGCCTCCACCGTGAGTATGACGCCAAGTATTTCCATAAAATGAAGTCGGTATGTACATGTACTGGAGTATGTACATTGTGCACACATGTGTGCTACCGCAGCTGCAAGGCGAACCCCGAGGCACATGAAACAGATTACTTCCGCATATTGAAGCAAGTACCGTATAAATGTGTGCATGTATGCTACCATATGTATTGCAGTAGTATATATACCTCGACGAAGTATTATGTATTATATATGTATTCTTCAGAAGTATATACCAGTACAAACTTTAGACATAAAGTCCAGTTGTACCTGAACCGCCAGCTGCACCAGCGCCTCCACCGCAAGGTGATCCGCCAGGCGGATGAAGCCGCACAGCTGGGAGGCCTCGTGCTCAGCGCGCGCGTTGAGGCGCTTGCGGTCGATGCCGGCCTGCTTCATGGCCACCAGGCTCTGCGTCTTCTCCGTGCCCTCCGCCAGCACCTGCGCGCGTGGAACCCATACATTCAGAGGCTGTCAACATTATAATGAGTAAAATTTACACAATTCGCCAGAACCTGGGCGCATGAAATCCATACATTCAGCGGCTGTTGATAGTACCGACCAGCACCTGCGCGCATGGAATGCATTCATACGCTTTCAATACTACTAGTGGCAGTAACACAATACCCGCCAGCCCCTGCGCACATGCAAGCCATACGTTCACAGGGCTCTTCGTAGTACCGACCGGCACCTGCGCGCATGGAAACCATACATTCACAGGGCTGTCCACATTACCCACCAGCACCTGCACGCATGAATGCCATATATCTACCTGGTGAAGTACATTCGTACTTTCAGGGCTCTCAGCACGTGCCCTGTTGAGGGGGTCCTCCTTGATGACGGTGGCCTGCCGTCAGCAACGTGTCCACATGACAACTATACAAACCATGCTTATGTATACATGTATACGGTTATACAAAGGTATAAGTATACACTTGCCAAGGTGCTTTGGAGTAAAATATATAGTACCAGGTACTGTACTTTCTGGGCGCTGAGCACGTGCCTTGTTGAGGGGATTCTCCTTGATGACGGTGGCCTGCCCCAGGCCCTTGACCGCCGCGCACACGCGCTGCACAATCACGCCCACGCGGTCCATTGACGACTGCACAAAGCACGAAGCAGCAGTAAGGAGTTGAAGTTGTAAGTTGAAGGTGTAAATTTAAGTTGCGCATCGAGCAATCACGCCCACGCGGTCCATCGACGACTGCGACGGCACAAAGTTGAAGTTGACAGTTGGCACACGTTGATGTTTTAGGTTGAAGCTGTGCAAGCAGCTGCTGGAGTGGGGGCCCTCCCGCCTGTTCTGGAACTAACATCAGCCAAGCGGGATGCCATGGCCTCGTTAAACGAGCTAGGTGGACCAGTGCCAGTGTGGGTGGTGGACTACTGTAACAATTTTGTTGAAGTAGGTGGACTACTGTAACAGTTTGTTGAAGTTGAAGTGGTGGACTGTAACAGTTTGTTGAAGTTGAAGCCCGCCCCAAGCCCTTGCACACGCGCTGCACAACCACGCCCACGCGGTCCATCAACCACTACGACAGCACAAAGTTGAAGTTGACAGGTGGCACTTCAAGTTGAAAGTTGAAGTTGTGTGTCAAGCGGCTGCTGTGGGAGGGGGGGGATGTTGCCGAAGTTGACAGCTGGCATGTAGCAGCCGATGTGTTGAATTTGAAAGTTGAAGCTGTGTGTCAAGCACCTGCCTTGACCCCACTTTGACAACTTTTACGTGCACCCTATCGACAAGTGCAACTGTCGCCTTCTACAGTACTTCACGCACGAGCCAGATGTTGCAACGCCGCGTACTTTGCTACTTCAATAGAGGTATTGATGTGGTGGTGCAGCCTCTACCGGTGAGGGGACCTGAAATGTCTATCGCTGTAGCGCTTACCGGTGAGGGACCTGGAGTGTCTGTCGTTGTAGCGAATATCAGACATGTACTTCAACATACATCTGCACATGCGGTATCTGCACTAACACCACAGCACATCAATACATGTCGAGACACTGAAAGCTTTTGATATGCTTGTATATGAAGTAGTACTTCATACTGCAGTACCATGTACTGTTTTAGCTTATACCTATATACTTTGAAGCACATATGTATAGGTATAATCATGTGCACAAGACCTCTAAAGTACTACCGCAGTACCACAAAGCAATTCTGCTACATGTGCTATTCTTCAAGGATATGACTTCGATAAGTACTCCAAATACTAATTTATGTGTTCATGTACTTGAAGTACATGTGCAGTACATGTCACATCGCAGTATAGCCTACACATGTACTCCTTAAGTGTTTGTACTTATGAAGCACGTGCGCACACCACACGCACCTCCAGGTTCTTTGACGCCTCCAGCCGCCGCTGCACCTGCAAATCCACAATATACTTCAAGTAGTACTTGAAGTACCACAGTCGGTGTCCATGTATACATGTATGTGCAGTATATGCTTCTAAAGTATACACATATAATACACTTTTGAAGTATAAATCATGTGCACACCACACGCACCTCCAGGTTCTTTGACGCCTCCAGCCGCCGCTGCGCCTGCAGGTCCACAAACTGCCCCTTCTCAAACGTTTTCGCCGCTCCAAAGTCAATCAGCCTAATATCCTGTATAGCAAGCATCGGCAGCAGCACAACCAGCAGCAGCAGCGGCAGCAACACGCGTAAATCAGCACAAGAGCAGGAGCGCGGTGGGCCGCTCAATGTCACGAGGGACACCCTCTGCGCCTGCACCCGGTGCAGATACAAAGCAGGATATACTCTGGACTACACAAAGACTCATTGTCAGGTAACTAGAAAGAAAAGAAGCACCAGTGATACACCTCAACCCACTTTTCGGTATACCTGTTGAAAGTATGAGCTTGACTTCTAAATTTATAAACTTCCGAAGTGTATATGAAAATGTACCTGAAGTAGGTACACGTTAACAAAAAAATGCTTCGAAGTGGTACATCAGTAGTACAACGTAGCACTTCTGAGTAGATGTAGTGTACTTCTGAAGTGCTTTGGGGACGGCACGTCACACCCTAGCACTTGCTACAGCAACAAGCCACAAACAATGTGAGACGTGCTTCAGGAGACGGGTACATAAAAGCCAAAACAGCGCCTATACTTCTAATAGTATTATTTACTTCAGGAGTACTTTGAAGGATGTGGTAAATGTTTGTTCAATCAACCTGTCCGACAGCCTGGGGACCAGGTGGCAGACTCACGTACACTCGGAACGAAACGTGCACCCCAGCGTGCAGCAGCAGCGGGTCAGCATCAGGTCTGCTGCGCCAGAGGCAGCGTGCGTGCCGGGTGCCATTGTCAAGCCACGCACTATAGACTGATTTAACGCAGGTCACGCGCACGCCCTTTACGCACCTACTACGTAGTACGCAAACATCAGCTGCTTCTGCAGCTCCAGCAGCGGTGCCACACCTTTAACACGTCTGCTGGGCCAGAAACACACTATAGACTAAGTGTAAGAATCCACACACGCGCGCCCCGCGCACCTGTATGTCCATCATATGCGTCTGCAGCGCCAGCAGCGGCGCCGCAAACGTCTCCTGGGCCAGAAACACACTATCAACTACTTCAAGTACTTCTGAAGTATTGTAAAGGGAGTTCATGCGCGCGCCCCGCGCACCTGTGTATGTCCGTCATGTCACACAATTTCATGTGCTTCTGCTGGGCCAAAAACCATACTATCAACTACGGTAAGAGTAAGGAAGTCATGCGCGCACCTGTATGTCCATCATGTGCTTCTGCAGCTCCAGCAGCGGCGCTGCAAACGTGTCCAGGGCGAGAAACACAATATCAACTTATGTAAGGTGTTCACGCGCGCGCGCCCTACATGTCTGTATGTGATAATGCGCTTTTTATGGGCGAAAAAAACTATGAGCTTGTGTAAGGAGCTCATGCGCGCATGCCCCACACACCTGTATGTCCATCATGTGCTTCTGCAGCTCCAGCAGCGGCGCCGCAAACGTCTCCTGCGCGAGAAAGAGGGCGCGCGCGACGCGCCGCCGCTGCGCGCCGTACAGCCGGTACCGCACACTATCCCGCCACATGCGGAAGCACTTTGCGGGCAGGTAGTGCCGGTAGAACCGGATCGACCGCAGCATGTTGAACATGGTCGCCTGGCGCATCCACTCCGCGAGCGGAATAAACTCCGAGGGCTCCCCCGGCGCCACGTGGACGAGCCCCGCGGAGCTCATGGTGAAGTAGTCGGCGCCGCAGTCGCGCGGGTTCACGACCGCCAGGTCGTACGGGCGGAAGTGCACGCCCGCACTGCGGCGCACCAGGTGGACAAACTTGATGGGGCTGTTGGCGCCGTGCTGGGCGAAGAAGTTGATGGCGTCCTCGCCGGTCCGCAGTTGGACGGCCGACGGCGCCGCCTGCTGCTGCTGGGAGCCCGCTGGGGGTCCCCCCTTGGTGCCCCACGCGGGCCCCGCTGCTGCGGGGGCGTCCTTTCCGGCAAGCGACGCCGCTGCTGCCGCCGCCGCTGCTGCTGCTGCTGGTGGTGGCGCATCCTTCCCCCCTGGCGCCGCTCCTGATTGTGCACCGCTTTCGGGTGCTGCACCGGTGGTCTCAGGCACGCTGGACACACGATTAACGGCCGCAGCGGACTGGCTGGCGGACTGCCGGCCCTGCTGCTGGCTGTCGGCGCTGCCTGCAGCGCCTCCTGCCGCTGCTGCCGCTGCTGCCGCCGCATCCGCTGCAGCTGCTTCCTCCTTGCTCCTGAGGGCAGCACGCAGCAGGCCCTTCAGGCCAAGTGTGGCTGCGGCTGCGGGGGCGGGGGGCAGTGGGGCTGCCGCAACATCACCCCCCTTTGCCGCGGCATTGTGCCTGACTGCAGCTGGGGCAGCAGCAGCTGCCTGCCGCACGCCCTCTGCCCTTGCTGCCAAGGCTGCAGCCACGCCACTGCCGGCAGGGAAGTCGAATGCATCCAGCTCGCGTGCATTGAACCTGAACCGTGAGGAGGCTACAGCTGTCGGTGCTGCTGCCGGCCCGCCACCAGCAGCGATGGCCTTGTCCTTGTTGTCGGCGCGCCTCATCACCCCGCTGGCATCGATCCCTATCCCAAGTGCTAGCTCCAGCCTCCTGCGGCAACTTACGATGGCGGCAGAGCTTCAAGACCAGCACAAATCACAGCAGCCAACCGTTTCGCACGTTGGTGTGCTTTTGCTCAGCAGAAGAGTTCATGCGTGTCCAGACTCTAGAGAGTCATCATCACACAAACAAACACGCGCGCGGCCACTTCGCCGTTAGGTTGGCGGGGGCCGGCGGAGTGCCTTGAGGGGTGTGTGTTAGCCCTCCATCAGCTCCTGCCCTTTCCCCGTCCCTTGCCCCGATGGCCGCCCAGGGCCCCTTTCTGCTCCGCCTAGTGCCCCCGTCAAAAAGCAGCGCTGCGGGCGTGGGCCTGCTTGTGTGCTTCATGTTGCTGGCCACACGGTGCCGATGCTTCACGGTGGCGGCCTCCCGCCTTGGGGGCTCCACGGGTTCCCTCTCCCGCCTGCGCACCAGCCTGGTGGGTGGCGGGAAGGGGGGGACCCTGGCGCCGGAGCGAGGCGTTGGGGCGACTGAACTACTGAGCCCTGAAGGGACTTTGTTGGAAATGGAGAAAGCGCACGTGACGCTGAGCGACAGAGACCTGGGCACCTCCGGGCGCTGCATCATCGTCGGTGATGTGCACGGCTGCTGCGACGAGCTAGAGGTGAGCGGTTGTGGGCTGCGGCAGCAGGGCCGGCGTGCGGTGCTGGTGCGGAGGAAGTCAGTTCGGCGGAAAGTGTCTGTGTTTTTACTGCAGCCGCGAGGCTGGTGCAGGCAGACGGCTGGCGGAGCGAGCGGAGAGGCACTGCTGCAGCCAGCGTCAGGAAGGCCAGCGGCGGTGTTGTAGCTAGGTGCAGTTACGGCGCAGCTGCCGCTGCCGCACCAGCCACCGCTTTGCTGCTGCCAAAGGCTTCGTGTTCTAAGCTCACAGTAGTGTAGAATGGTCATTTCATGCATGCTTTGACCTGGGTTCTTGCACACCCACAAGTTCAAACCAAGAAATTACACCAATACACTGTTCGATGCAGTGCCATGATATCACACGGTATCGCAGCGCACAAACCACCACCATCACCCCCCTCACCAGCAGCCCGCAGTACACCCCGTCTACCCCCCCCCCCCTCCCCCCTTCTCCCCAACCACCCCCCCTTCCACCTCTCGTCCGCACACCTCTCACCTGTGCTGTGCCCAAGCTCACCCCCCCAGCGCCATGCCTACACAACCGCCTGCACCCCTGCAGGAGCTGCTTCAAAAGTGCGAGTACAGGCGTGGCGAGGACACGGTCGTGCTGGCGGGAGACCTTGTGAACAAGGGGCCAAAGTCCCTGGAGGCCGTGCGGCTGGCGGCGAGGGAGGGCTTCCGGGCGGTGCGGGGAAACCACGACGACTACGCGCTGGCGGCGCGGCTGCGCGTGGGGCGGTTTGCGGGGAAGGCGGCGCTGCCGGAGCAGCTGCGCTGGGTGGACGACCTGACCAGGTGAGCGCTGCTGCCGCTGAGCACGTGCTGGCGTGCTGCTCAGCAGAAGTTTTACTGTGCTGATGTGCTGCTGAGCAGTGCCGTGGTAGGGCGGCGCTGCCGGAGCGGCTGCGCTGGGTGGACGATCTCACCAGGTCCCGCTGAGCACTGCTGACGTATGCTGCTCAGCACAAGTGCTGGCGGTGGTGCTGAGCACTGCCGGTTCCGCCCCGAGCAGCTGCGCTTGGGCAACCCAAACAAGGCTGACCACAGTCCTGTTGAAGTTAGCGTTGATGGTGTACTGCCGATGAACTGGTAAGGACTACTAGTGCTGCTGAGGACCGCCGGTACCCCTTTTTCTCTTTCCCCGCCCCCCAGGGATGGCTGGCAGACCTCCCCTACACCCTCCCCCTGCCGTCCCTCGGCAATGCCACCTATGGAACCAGTTGACAATTGACAGAGGACCCACAAACCGCAACCAGTCGCAACCCACCTGCACCACACCACAGGCACCTCCCCCCCCCCCTCCCCCTTCCCCCGCCCCCCAGGGACGAAGTACGCTGGCTGGCAGACCTCCCCTACACCCTCTCCCTGCCGTCCCTCGGCGCGGTGGTCGTGCACGCGGGGCTCGTCCCCGGCGTCCCCCTGGAGGCACAGCTGCCGGGCGACATGTACACGATGCGCACGCTCATACGCCCGGAGGACACGGCGGCGGCGGCGGCGCCCATGGACCGTGTTCGCGCGCCGATAGCCTCGGACCGGGAGGTGGGGGGGAAGCCGGCGCGGGAGGCGTGGGCGGCGGCGTGGCGCGGGCCTGAGCACGTGTACTTTGGGCACGACGCCAAGCGCGGTGAGCGCAACTTCGCAGTGAATACTTTGAAGTACTTTTATCGAGGCTCGAAGTACATACATATGTGCATACATCTGGTGTATATGAGTGCGCCGGATGGGCAAGTTGGACCGAGACGTGGGGGGGAAGCCGGCGTGTACTTCTATCGAAGTAGTATACTTGGAAGTACATGTACTTGTAGTGTGTAATGCGAAGTGTGTCTGTACATGACTGCGCCGTTGGTTGCTTCGGACCGGGAGGCGGGGGGGAAGGTGCGGGTGGCGTGGGCGGCGGCATGGCGTGGCCCGGAGCACGTCCACTTTGGGTATCACACCAACCGCGTTGAGCTGCGGCCCTGAGGTTTCAGGTGTGGGCGTAGGGGAAAGGTCTTGCAGTATTTGGTTGGTCAAAAGTAATTTGGCTGAGTACGGTCACCATCATGCCCTAAAGCCTCATCAGAAGCCCCGATACGTCAGCTTGGTGGTCTCAACAATTGGGTTGACAGATCACCTTTTTTGACTTCTTCGGCTATTCATTTGCTACCTTGCCACCCCAAAACTTCACAAGTCCTCATAGAGAGAACGTTTGGGTCAACCCACACTGCTACGCGCCTCTTTCCGCCCGGGCGCCTGTAACGCAGGCCTGCAGCAGGAGAAGTGGGCCACGGGGCTCGACACTGGCTGCCTGTACGGGCGGCAGCTGACCGCGTGCGTGCTGCCAGAGCGCAGGCTAGTGTCCGTCCCGGCGCAGCGCGCGTACGTCCAGCCGGGGGACAAGAGCCCCGCGGCTCAGTAACTTCAACAAACTCTTGAAGTTGGCGCTGGCAGCCGGCCAGCAGCAGCGGCGGCTGCAGGAGGCCCTGGGGCTGAGCCCTTCCGTCTCTGTGTTTGCGGCAGCTGGCCTCAGCCCGGGTGGCGGCGGCGGAGCGTGGCGGCGGCGCGCGGCGTCGGCAGCGCGGGCGGACTGACACAGGCGGGGCTACTGCCACGGCGTACAGCGCAGGAGCTGCGCTATTACCACAGGCTGCGCAGGCGCTGTGCTGAGCACATTGCAGGCGGCACAGCTGGAGCACACCATTATACTGAGGGCACGGCCCCATGTACATGCCGTCATAGGCGTCTGTGGGACTGTGGCCGCGCGCCTAAGCGCCGCTCACCACTATGGTGTGCAACCCACCACTGTGGTGCGCACACCGTGCACCCATAGCGGCGCCGCCACCACAGGCAGCGCCCTCTGCAGCCGCCGCTGAGCCCAGCCGAGCCCGGAGATGAAGTTGCAACTTCAACTTGTTTGCTCAGCAGTTGCCGGCAGTACCACATGCACCGGCGGCCGCGACAGCCACTAGGCAGGGGCTTGGCACAACGCTCCCTTTGATCGCAGATAGCACGTGTGTAGTTCCTGGAGCGACGGTTTCCATGAAAATTTTGCTGCCGTATGGCTGGCGGACGGGGGCAACGGCCGCTGCGCCCATTTCGGGTGCTGTGTGCACGTTGGAAAGCTACTGCCCCCAACACCGCACTGCCGCTCCCCGTTAGTTGGGTTTTCAGGCAAAGGGGTTTGAGCAGGCCGCGCGCGTGGGGGACGCGCGCGCCGCTTGAAGTTTCTGTTGAAGTACAGTGTGTGTGAGGCGCACACAGTGACGCGCTAGTTAGGGATGGGGCACGGTTTGCGCGCGCCGCGGCGCGGTGGCGCGCCGCCAGCACAATCACCCACAAATGGAAAGCACACGCCCACGACAGATGCTCCAACTGCCGACGTGCCATGGCTGCCTGTGATGTTGTTGTTCTTGCATTAGACGCCGCTTGGGGCGCGGGAGGCGCTGTGCACATGTCGCGCCTTTTGACTCGAAAAAGCGTGATCAAACGTGCTGTCCCCTGTTGCTAGCCAACAACGTGGTGCTGATGTACCATGAGTGATACCATGAGTGATGGGTCACAGCGTACAAACTTAGCATGATATGCCGTACAACGCATGTTTACAAATGCAGTGTATTACTTTGTATCTGGGTGAATATGCAAACTCTTTTAGGAGCGATATGAATAAATTTATATGGCAAATACGCGTCGTATAGCGCGCATTGTGGGGGCGTGGAAGTACGCAGCCTACTTCCAGTCCTTGTTTTGTGGAACACATAGAGAACGTTACACGCCACGACCTAACACAAACCAACGTATTCATGGCTTTCTGCCCCAGCCACGGGAGTACCTGGGCTCAGTCACCTTTTTGGTTTCTTTCACAAACCAATGTGACTATACGGCAATGCGGCGTACATCGCGTCTTTTAGGGCGTAGAAATCCGTAAAAGGACGCTGTACTCTTATTAAACTCCGCTTAGGGCGCGGAAAGCCCTTTGCACACGGTGCGTGTGACCAGGAAATCAGACTGCTGTACTTTTATTAAACTCCGCTTAGGGCACGGAAAGCCCTTTGCACACGGTGCGTGTGACCAGGGATTCAGACAGGTAGCGAAAAACAAACTGGGAAAATTCAGTACTGTGGGAAGCCTGGCATGTTGCCAGAGCACTACTCTAACTGATTACAGCCCCATGTCCCAGGGGACCTGC
>JAULBY010026895.1:0-43915 GCA_032358315.1 Ophiocytium majus | reverse complement strand
GGCATGCGGGAACTGGCCTTGTATTGCGTCCATAAAGGCATCACCCTCCAGGCCGGCCACACCAACGCCACCTACGAGAACATGGTCGAAGGCTTCCAGGCCGGCATCCTCCACTCCACCCACTTCTACAACGCCATGAGCAGCCTCCACCACCGGAACCCCGGGGCCGTGGGCGCCGTCTTGGCCTACCCCGAGGTCGGCGCCGAAATCATCGCCGACGGCCACCACGTCCACCCCGAACTGGTCCGGCTGCTCATGCGCGACAAGGACATGAACAAGATCGTCCTGATCACCGACGCCCTCAAACCGACGGAACAGAAGACCGGCCCCCTGTTCGCCAACGGCGAAGAGGTGGTCTACAAAGACGAGATCTTCCGCCGGAAGGCCGACGACGTCATCGCGGGTTCGTCCCTGACCATGATCAAGGGAGTGAAGAACCTGGTTTCCTGGGGGGTCAACGTGGAAGACGCGGTAAAAATGGGTTCGGCCAACGCCGCGGCCATCCTCAACATTCCCAAGCTCGGCAGCCTGATCCCCGGCTGGGCGGGCGACGTCACCGTCTTCGACAAGCAGTTCAACGTGCTGATGACCGTCATCGGCGGCGATATCAAGAAGAACATCCTCTAGACTGACCTAAGGAGAGACCATGCGCCTGATCATCCGTCCCGACTATTCCGAAGTTTCCGGGTGGGCCGCCCACCACGTGGCCCGCCGCATCCTCGACTTCGCCCCCACGGCGGACCGTCCGTTCGTCCTGGGCCTCCCCACGGGATCGACACCCCTGGGGTTCTACAAGGCCCTGATCGCCCTCCACAAGGCCGGCAAGATCAGTTTCAAGGACGTCGTCACCTTTAATATGGACGAGTATGTCGGTCTCCCGGAGGACCATCCCGAGAGCTACCACACCTTCATGGCGAAGAACTTTTTTGACCACATCGACATCCAGAAATCCAACGTCCACATCCTCAACGGCAACGCCTCGGACCTCGACGCCGAATGTGCGAGCTACGAGAACCGGATGAAGGCTTTCGGCGGCATCCAGCTTTTTGTCGGCGGCATCGGACCCGACGGCCACATCGCCTTCAACGAGCCCGGATCGTCCCTGGCCAGCCGGACCCGGATCAAGACCCTCACCTACGACACCAAGGTGGCCAACAGCCGGTTTTTCGGCGGCGACGTGACCAAGGTGCCGGCCACCGCCCTCACCGTCGGCGTCGGCACCCTCCTCGACGCCAAGGAAGTGGTGATTTTAGTCAGCGGCCACAACAAGGCCCGGGCCCTCCATCATGCCATTGAACAGGGCGTGAACCACATGTGGACCGTCAGCTGCCTGCAGCTCCACGCCAAGGCTCTCATCGTCTGCGATGAAGACTCCACCGACGAACTGAAGGTGGGAACGGTGAAATACTTCAAGGATATTGAAGGGAAGAACTTCGAGAACAAACTCTGAGACAGGCTTGATCGACGCGCATGGGGCCCCGGCGACGGGAGCTCACCCCGCGGAACATACTTCGTAATGTTCCGCGGGGTGACTCCCTGCCGCCCCATGCGTGTCACTATGTTGGCCTCAGGGCTTGTTCTCGACAACTTCTGGGGGGGAAGCGGTGCGGATACCGCCTCGTTCAAACCCCGGACGCTGACGAAGAGTTGTACATCACAATCTGATGTCGTCCGTCCCTTTCGAGTTTCCGAAACTCTGAGAAGTAGTGAAAAGCCATGTTTTGGGCGATGCCGATGCTCTGAAGTATTTGGCCCTTTGTCTTCGACACACGAGCCATCAACCTCCGTTCGAGGTCACCGGCCAAGACGTCTTTGTCCAAACTAAGGAGAAAGGTCCACGTTCTATCCCGTACATCGTAGTAGTAATGTTGACAGTCCGAGTAAGGGAGGCGAACCCGCGAGACCTTGGAAAAGAGGAGTTCACGGTACTCAAGAGGACTCTGCGAACCGTACTTAGTACCGCTAATCGGAAAGCAGGGAAAGCCACTCGGGCCGAGCACAGAAGCGTCCAGGTAGGTCAGGAAATCAAGGATCGCCCTTAGGACACTGGGTGGAGTCTTCGGCGCGAGAACAAGATCCTCAAAGTCCCAAAGGATGAAGTTCAAGTCATTGTCAAAATAGTGAGGTTCTTTTTCCTTCTTCGTCGAAGGACGACCAGCAACCTTTTGGGAAGAGTTTGCGGACGCACTGCTCTCGGAGTAGCCCCGAACCTCCGAGGAACGGATTTCGTCCAGAAGAGACTCATAGGCGTTCCGAACAAGGATGAATCGAGTGTTCGACTGAGAATCACCGGGCGAGACATCTGGGTGCAGCTCAAGAGCTTTCTTGCGGAAGGCCCGCTTTACGTCCTCGACATTCGCAGTTTCATTGAGTCCCAGAAGCCGAAAGTAGCTCACACGCGCACTCAATTTCCTCTCCTAAGTCCCAGCGGAGAACGAACGTTCTTTTGTCTCAGCAACCGTGCTGAGGACCAACCTGGCCACCCACAGGGGCGGCAGGAAAAGCCGGGGCCCCAACGCGTCGACGAAGCCGTTGTTCCTCAGAGCAGGTTGAGCCCCGCGTTGGCGGCGCCCACCAGGGCCGTGTTGTAGTTCATAATCATGTACACCGGGATCTGTTCGAGGAACGAGCGGATCACCGGGTTGCTGTGCTGCAAGTAGGTCTTGCGGAACAGGTCGTCGGCGGCAAACGACGCCAGGTTCTTGGAGCCGATGCCGCCGGCCAGGAAGAGGCCTGCCCGGGGCAGCACTGTGGCGGCGATGTTGCTGGCGAACCGGGCGTAAATCTTGATGAAGGTGTCGAGGATCCGGCGGCAGGCCGCATCCTGGGGGGCGTTCTGGGCGATGATCCTCGGGGCGTCCTCGAGGCCGGCCTTCTCCACCTCGGCCACGATGGCCTGGCTGTGGTCGAACCACCCATGGGCCTTGGCAAACAAATACAAGTTGCGCAGGCCGATTCCCGAGCAACAGAGCTCGACGCTGGGGAAGGTCCCTGTCTTTTTTTCCATGAAGGATCGGAACTGTTCGGTCAGGCTGTCGAAGGGTGCGAAGTCGATGTGGCCGCCTTCGGAGGGCAGGGCGAGGTAACGTTCTCCCTGTTGCAGGAGGATGCCGACTCCCATGCCCGTCCCGGCGCCGATGACGGCCCTCACGTTGCCTTGGGACCCCGCGCCGGCGTGGAGCACCGCGGCCTGGGCCGGGTCGGCGGTGTCGACAAAAGGAAGGGCGTAGCTCACGGACGTGAAGTCGTTGACGATGACCGTAGGCAGGCCCGAGGCCAAGCGGACGGCCTCGCCGTCGATCTGCCAAGTCAGGTTGTGGATGTGGCAATAGTTGTCTTTCACCGGGCCGTTGGCGCCGATGCTGCAGGCTTCCACTTTGATGCCGGGCAGTTCCTTTTCATAGCGGAGGGCCGTCCGGGCAACGAGGCTGGGGAAATCGTCGACGGACTTGGACGGAACTTCCAGCTCGTGGAGGAGTTCCAGGCCGCCCTGGCGGACACCGACCAGGCCGAGGTTGGTGTTGGTCCCGCCCACATCTCCGGCAAGCAAGTATCGGTCGAATCCTGCCTCCTGGCGGTACCAGTGATCCTTCACGCCTTGGCTCCGATGACGGTGCCGAAGAAGCTCTGTCCCCGGAGGATCTTGTCGAAGTTGGGCAGGTCCCCCCCGGCCGCCATGTAGACCGTGAGGCCGAGTTCGGCGGCTTTTTTCGAAGCCACGGGGTCGAAGGGGGCGTTGAGCCCGGGGTTCCACTCGGTGCCCACAATGGCCTGAAATTCCGGCCAGGTCACCGCCGCCAGGGGTTTGGCGTCGGGATTCTTCCTCGGGTCGTCGGTATAGACCTGGGCGATGTTCGACAGGTTGATGACGGTCTGGGCTCCGAAGCGCTCGGCCAACACGACGGCGTCGAAATCGGTGGAAAACCCAGGTTTCCACCCGGCCGCCACCAGGACCCGTCCCGTCCAGTCAAAGGGAGCCGTTGGGTCGGTCACCACTTCCTGGGGACAGAGGTCCCCGAACACCGCCTTGACCAGGGCTCCGTTGAGCCGGGTCGCCGCGATGCCGATCCAGTCCTGACGGTCAGAAGAGGGATCGGTCACCACGGCGCGGTAGGCCTGCTGGTAGACCCGGGCCGGGGCGCCGCCGCCGGTGATGAGCACCACCCGGCGTCCTGTCTCTTCCTGGAGCCAAAGGGTGATCCGCCGATGGAATTCTTTCAGGAAGGGGACGTCGACCCCGTCGGGGGCGATCATCGAGCCCCCGAGGGAAATGATGGTGGTTTGGTCGGACAAGGAGGGCCTCCGGGTTTCCGCCAGTTTAGCGGGGGGACTGGGGATTGGCAAGGCGAGCGAAGACCGGACTCCTTGACTCGGGACCCGTCTTCCTATACATCTCATCTGAGGTGTCCCGGTTGACTCGTCGCGCATTCCGTATCCTTTCCCTCCTCCTTTTCCTCGCCCCGGTTTTCCTTTCTGCCCAGGACATCGTCACCGCCGCCCAGTTTTTCAACACGGTTTCCGAGAAATACGGTTCGGTGGCCGACTATTCGGCCAAGGTTTCCATCGTCCAGGGAAAAACCCAGATGGACGGCAACCTCCTTTACCGCAACCCCAACAAGCTCCGGATTGAGTTTTCCAACCCCCCGGGCCAGGTCATCAACAGCGACGGCAAGACCCTGACCGTCTACCTGCCCCGGTACAGCGTCGCCTTTGCCCAGGAACTGAAGAAACGCAGCGACGCGGCCATCGCGGCCATGGCCAGCAAGCAGGGCCTGAACCTCCTCAAATCCAGCTATTCCATCAGTTACGTCGTTGGACCCGAACCCGTGCCCCTCGACGGCACCGCCGGCGAATCGGTGACCAAGCTGAAGCTTACCTGGCGCAGCGGCAGCCAGGCGTTTCGTCAGCTGGAAATCTCGGTGTCCGCCAACGGCTTCATCCGCCGGATCGTCGGGGTCACCGCGTCCCAGCTCACCATCCAATTTGACTTCACGGGAATCAAAACCAACATCGGAATTCCCGAAAACCGATTCGACTACGACAGTCCGCCCACGGCGAACATGATCCGAAATTTCCTTTTCGAACCGGAAGGTTGAGCATGGAATCCATTGGCAAGCATCTCCGGGAATCCCGGGAACAGCGGGGTCTGAGCCTTGATCAGATCGCCCGGGACACCAACATCTCACGCCAGTACATTTCGGCCCTGGAGGAAGACCGTTACGAGGTCTTTCCGGCCGAGCCGTACGTCATCGGTTTTCTCCGCAACTACTGCGATTACCTCGGCCTCGACACCGAGGGCTTGATCGGGAAGTACCGGACCCAGAAGATCCAGGAGCAGCCGGCTCCCCTGGCCGAGCTGATCCGCAAGCCTAGTCCCTGGCCTCTCCGCATCGTATGGGGAGGCGGCGCCGTGGCCGTGGTCCTCCTGGTCGGGTTCCTCATCCTCCCGCCCATTTTTTCCTTTTTTGCATCCCTGCCCCAGGCCTTGGCTTCCTCGGGGCCTGACCGTCAGCCGAAGACCTACACCTTGAACGCCCAGGACAAGAACCTCGTCCAGCGTCTGTATACCGGCGACTCGGTGTCCGTGGTCCTGGGCGACAAGTCGGTGGCCCTCCCGCTGGCCTCCATCGGCGATGAAAGCGCCCTCGGCGACTACCGGCTGCACCTGGGCGACGAACTCTTCCTCGACCTCGACGACGACGGCACCCAGGACCTCCGGGTGTTTCTGAAAGACGTTACCTCCGATGCACCTGACCGCGGTGCCGAATTCGCCTTTGAGCGCCTGGCCGCCTCCGCCCCCAACTTGGCCTCAGGAGCCCTGCCCCTGGGCGACGAAATGAAACCCGGCCTTCCGGCCGCCGGTTCGGCCACGGGAATCCAGGTCGAGCAGAAGCCCGTCGTGATCCTCACCGACGTTCCCGCCAAACCGTTCACCATCGACGTGGTGTTCCGGGGTTACGCCCTGTTCCGCTACATCGTCGACGACAACCGCCGGGAAGAAAGCTACTTCCGCAAGGGCGACACCATCCGGATCGACGCCAGCCGCAAGGTGAAGATTTGGGTGTCGAACGCCGGAGCCTTCTCCGGCAAGGCCAACGCGGCCGCCGACTTTGAAGTGGGCCGGGCTGGCGAGGTGGTTGCCCGGACCATCGAGTGGTCGAAAGACGCCTCGGGCAAGACCATCCTTGTTGCCAACCCCCTGAATTGAGGCCCGGGTGTCATCCTACCTCGACACCCTGAACGACCGCCAGAAAGAGGCCGTCGTCCATGGGAAGGCTCCGTTGCTGATCCTGGCCGGGGCTGGCTCGGGTAAGACCCGGGTGGTCACCACCCGGATCGCCTGGCTCATCGAAGAGATGAACTTCCGGCCCGACCAGATTCTGGCCGTCACCTTCACCAACAAAGCCGCCCGGGAAATGCAGGACCGGGTCGGCCGCCTCGTGTCCCTTCAAGAGGGGGAAGCCCCCATGGTGAAGACCTTCCACAGTTTTTGCTCGTGGCTGCTCCGGAGGAACGCTCCCCTGGCCGGTCTGTCGCCCCACTTCACCATCTACGACGACGACGACGCCTTGGCCCTGACGAAATCCATCCTCCCCGCCAAGATCCCCGCCGCCGAGGCCCGGGCGTTCCAGCACTGGGTGAGCCGGGCCAAGGACGACGACAAGCGCCCGGAGGACGACCTGAGGTCCATCAGCGCCCATCCTGACTTTCCCGAAGTGTATGGGCTGTACGAGGCAAAACTGGCCGATACGGGGAACACCGATTTCGGGGGGTTGATCCAGAAGACTGTGCGGATGCTCCGGGAGCACGGCGCCGTGAGGACCCGGCTTCAGCAGAAGTTTCCCGTGGTCTTGGTCGACGAATACCAGGACTGCAACGGCGCCCAATTTGAGCTGCTGAAAGAACTGTACGGACCGGGGACCTGGCTGGCGGTGGTCGGCGACGACGACCAATCGATCTACCGGTTCCGGGGCGCCGACGTGGGCCACATCCTCAGTTTTCAGGACCGGTTCGAGGGGACAACGGTGATCCGGCTCGAACAGAACTACCGGTCCACCCAGAACATCCTGAAAATCGCGGGCCAGGTGGTGGCCCAGAACCAGGGACGCCTCGGCAAGACCCTTTGGACCGCCAACCCCGAGGGTGCCAAGCCTCGGTTCGTGCTCCTGGACGACCAGGACCGGGAGGCTTCCTGGGCCGTCGACCTGATCCGCAAGTCGCCCAAGACCGAGACCGCCGTCCTTTACCGGACCAACGCCCAGTCCCGGGCTTTTGAGTCGGCGTTTGTCCGGCACCAGATACCGTACAAGATCGTCGGCACCCTGCGGTTCTACGAGCGCGAGGAAATCAAGGATGTCCTGGCGTGGCTGTCGTTCTTGGCCAACCCCCGGGATGAAGTGGCGTTTTCGCGCATCGTGAACAAGCCCTCCCGGGGGATCGGCAAGAGCGCCCTGGAAGTGGTCGCCGAGGCCCGGCCGGTCCAGGATGGGGGGTCGGGCAGCTGGCTCGACGCCGTCGGGCGGTCGCTTCCCTTCGCCAAGGGCAAAGCCAAGGCAGGCCTCGACGCCTTCCTGACGCTGGCCGGGACCCTAGGCCGGCGGCTGGACGAGGGGGAACCGTTGGGGGCCATCCTCAACACGGTGATCGAAGACTCGGGTCTGGGAGAATACCATCGTCAGCAGGACGAGGTGCAGAGTTCGTCCAAAATGCAGAATCTCGAGGAGTTGGTCAGCGCGGCCAGCCCCTTCGCCGGGGGGCGTGACGGCCTCACTGAGTTTCTTGAGACCATCGAGCTCGATACCGCCGGCCTTTCCGACGACAACGCGGAAGCCCTCGTGACCCTCATCACCATGCACAACACCAAGGGCCTGGAGTTTGACCGGGTGTTGGTCACCGGACTGGAAGACGGCTTGTTTCCCCGGGACGAGACGGCCCACGACCGCGACGAGCTCGAAGAAGAGCGGCGGCTGTTCTACGTCGCCTGCACCCGGGCCCGGAAGGAACTGTATTTCAGCGCCGTGAAGCGGCGGCTCCTCCACGGCCAGTTCCGCGACAAAAGTCCCAGCCGGTTCCTGACCGAAATTGACAAGGCCGACCTCGAAGGCTTCGCCGCGGTTGCTCCGGCGGTCAACGACGGCTGGGTACCCGGCCAGAAGGTGTACCACGATGACAACGGCTCCGGCATCGTGGTCAAGAAATGGTATAATGTCGGCGAACTGGTCCTCGACGTCCGGTTTGAATCGGGCCGGATGGGCCGGTTCCTGCCCCAGTACACGCCCCTGGAAAAGTTGGCCTCCGATGATTGACCGTACCCTGTTCAACCTTCTCCCTCCCCTGCGCCGGGCCCGCGGCGATCGTCTCTACGGTCCCGACCAGAAGCACTGGGTCGATCTCTGGAAGCAGGATGGCGTTTGGCTCCTCGGCCACCGGCCCGAGGGGGCGGCCAAGGAATGGAAGATCCAGGTCGACAAGGGTCTGGCGGCCTGGGCGCCTTCGCACTGGCCCCGGAGGCTGGAACCCCTGGTCCGTCAGTTGGTCCCCGGGACCACCGCCGTCCGGGTGTTCCGCAACGCCGACCGGGCTCCCTCCGCCCCCCTTTGGAGGCCTTGGCACGGGGCTGAGACCGCGCCTGCGCTCCGTCTCGTGCTTCCCACGGGCCCCGGCCAAGCCGTGGCCCTGGCGTACTCGGCCGCGTGGACCGACGAACTGCCGGAACATGACGTGACTTCGCCGGCGGAAGCCGCGGGGCTGGTCCACGCCGCCGCCCAGGTACTCCGGTTCACCGCCGACCCGAAGGCCGTCGCCGCCCGGCAAGCCGCCGCCGAAGCCTTTGACCGGCTGATCGCCCCCTCAGGACTGTTCCACCGCCGGGGTCTCTGGTTCTCCGCGGTCCAACCCCGTTCTTATGCCCGGGTGTTCAGGGCCCACTTTGAGGCGGGGTTCGTCCTGAACCCCGATGCTCAGGCGCCCAGTCTCATTCCTACGGGACTCAGCGACGGGGAATGGAAACAGTGGAAGACGGCGGCCGAAGCGCTCCAGGAGGGTTCATGATGGATTTTCTCAGCGGCCCCCTGGGGGCAGAGCTCCTTGTGCGGATGGTTGCCGGGTTTGTGGCCGCCGTTGCCGGCATCGCTCTTTGGGCCCACAGCCGCGAGCCTTCTTGGATCTTCGTGATCGCCGCCACTCTCCTCGGTTATGTCGAGGTGTTGCTGCGGTTCCTCGATGCCCTGGGGGTCACCACCCTCGACGCCTGGACCTGGAACGGGTTGCCGGTCGTCCGGCTGGCCTTTGCCGGAGGAATTCCGCTGCTGTACGCCCTGGGTCTCTGGGGCGCCATCCGTTCGTTCCGCAAACCTTAACGACACAAGTCGCGTTTGACGACCCGGTTCCGGCCCGACTCCTTGGCTTCATAAAGGGCCGAGTCGGCGGCTTCCAAGACCTTTTCCCAGTCATTCTCCGGTGTCTTGAGCGTGGCGCCGGCCGAAATGGTGATCCGGCGTCCGTCCTTGAGGGCCCACGGGTGGTCTTCCACGGCCTTGCGGACCTTTTCGGTCACCGCAACCAGTCCGTTCTCGTCGGTCTCCGGAAGGATGATGAGGAATTCCTCTCCCCCCCAGCGGATGAGGACGTCGGCGCCCCGGAGGGAGCCGGCGAGCAGACCGCTCACGACCTTGAGGACCTGGTCGCCGGCTTCGTGGCCCAAGGTGTCGTTGACCGATTTGAACTTGTCGATGTCGAGCAGAGCCACACCGATGGGCTTCTTCGTACGGCGGCTCCGTTCCTCCTCGTAATTCATGTAGTCCCAACCCTTGCGCCGGTTGAACAGCCCGGTGAGGCTGTCCTTGCTGGCAAACTCCATCAAGGCCTTGTTGGCGTCGGCCAAGAGCTGGTTGGACTCCAGGAGCTGCTTCTCCTTGGCCTCCAGCTCCTGCTGCTGCCGGTCGACCTGGAGCATCTGCAGATTGAGTTCGTTCATGGTCTTTTCCATGGTCAGCTGGAGGGCCCGGGTGTTCAGGTGGGCCTTGACCCGGTGCAGCAGCTCGGTGGCATGGAACGGCTTCGACACGTAGTCGGTGGCCCCGGCCTCGAAGCCCTTGATGAGGTCGTTTTTGCTGGAGAGGGCGGTGATCAGAAGGATGGGAACGTCACGGTGCCGGGGATCCTTCCGGCAAAGCCTGGTGAGTTCCAGGCCGTCGAAGTCGGGCATCATCACGTCGAGGAGCAAGACGTCGAAGATGGTTTCCTCCAGCCGCTTCAGGGCGTCGGTACCGCTGACCGCCGTGATGATCTGATGGCCCAAGGGCGCCAGTATCCCCTTGATGAGCATGAGGTTCACGGGGTCGTCCTCGGTGACCAGGATGTTCATAGATCCTCCACGGCCCGGCATCGGCCCAACGCCACTTCAAGATTGTGGTAAGTGACTGGCTTCACCAGGGTTGTTGTCCAGGGAATGGTCGAAGCTGGGTTTGTCGAGCCCAGGGGAACCAACCCGATCAAATGCAGGGGAACTTCGGGTCTGGTTTCCAGGATGGCGTTCAGGGTATCGGCGTCCGGGGGAGGCGCTTCTGTCATCAGGACATCGTACAGACCGGTACCGATGCGGGTGGCGGCCTCGGCCAAGGAGGTGACGAAGTCGACCCGGTGGCCGGCCTTCTCCAGGAGTTTGACGACCACGAGGCTGCTGACCGGATCGGGGTCTTGGAGCAGCACCCGGAAGCCCCGGACGGACCGGTGATGGTCCTCCTGCTCATGGCTGAGGTCGACCCAGACCCGGACCTTGGTGCCCTTTCCCGGTTCTCCCAGCAAGGACAAGCCCCCGCCCATTTTCCGGACGATGCGGTCGCAAAGGGCCAACCCCAGTCCCGTACCGCCGAATTTCCGGGTCAGGGAACCATCTTCCTGGTGGAAGGGCATGAACCATTGGCCGGTTTTATCCGTTGAGAGGCCGATGCCGGTATCGTCCACGTTCAAGATCAACTCGGACCGTCCCCGGGAGGTCCTCCGGGATTCCAGAAAAACCCGGATCGAACCCTGGTCGGTGAACTTCACCGCGTTGGACAAGATATGGTTCCAGGCCTGGCCGATCCGGACAGCATCGCCGTCCATGACCACCGGCAGGTCGTCGGAGGTCCGGACCTCCCACCGCAAGGCCTTCTGCCGGGCCAGGTCGTTGTGTTTGGACACGATGGATTCGAGGACGGCCCGGGGTGAGAAGGGGGCATTCTCCAGGTGAAACTGACCGGCTTCCATCTGGGCTAACTCCAGCAGATTATCCACCGTGGCCAGAAGCCGCTGCCCGCTTTGGAGGATGGTCCGGACCATGGTCTTCTGTTCGTCGTCGAGTTCCGAGGCCTCGAGCAGATGGGAGAACCCCAGGATGCCGTTGAGCGGCGTCCGGAGCTCATGGCTGAGGTTCGAAAGGAAATTGGTCTTGGACCGGACGGCCGTTTGGGCTTCGGCCTGGGCCTTCCGGGTCTGCTGACGGTCCAGGGCCGCCCGGATCACCCAGCCGGCGAACTGGGCGAACAAGGCGAGGTCTTCGGCATCCTGGGCGGTGAAGTCTTTCTGGTCGGGACGGTTGATGACGGTGATGGTCCCGAGCCTCTGGTCCTGGGGTCCGATGGGGGCCACGAGGATGGACCCGCAGTGGGTTTCCCGCCTTCGCTGCTGCACCTCGGGCGACTCCCGGGGATCGGGAACATCCTTGGGCGACAGGACCACCTCGCCGGACCGGAGGGCCCACCCGCTGAGCCCTGCCAGCAATTCTTCGAAGCCGACGGTGGTGATCACATCGGCCCAACCGGTGCCTCCCCGGAGAAAGTGGCGGACTTCCCGGGCTTCCCAGTCGAATTGGATGGCCGTAACCCGGTCGGCCCCGGACCACCGGGTCACCGACTCGACGATTTCCTGGAGGGCCCGGGAAAGGTCTTGGGGCTGATCCAATGATCCGGTCAGGGATTCGAGACCTTGAATTTCCCTGTACAGGAGGGCAGTCATGGTAGAAACCTAAGCGCCGGGGGTCCCAAGGTCAAGAAATTCCGTTGGACGGCCCCGCAAGCATCGGCGATACTGCCTGTATGGCCTCATCCTCCGTCGGCGACGATGTCTGGTTCGACCTCATGCCTGGTGGCGCCGTAGTTCAGGACTCGAAGCTGGCCATCGTCCGTTGCAACCAAGCCGCCCTCCGTGCCCTGGGGCTGAACGAAACGGAGCTCACCCGGGATCCTGGTCTCTACCGGCGGTGGAAGACCATCCGAGAAGACAGGACGCCGTTTCCCGTCGAGGAGCATCCTGCTTCCGTGGCCTTGGCCACCGGCCAAGCTGTCCGTTCCGTTCTGATGGGCGTCTATCATCCCGGGGATGGAACCTATCATTGGCTCAACATCAGTTCCCACCCGTTGAACCCCGAGGCACCTCAGGAAGCCCGGAAGATCCTCACCACGTTTGACGACGTGACGGCCTGGAAGACGGCGGAAGAGGCCCGGCTGAGGGAACGCGAACTGTTCTTGGGCGGCACCGTGGTCATCCTGGAATGGAAAGGCCAGCCGGCCGTCCTAGGGTCGGTGAGTCCGAATTTTGAGAGACTCTTCCTGTTGGATCCCAGGCCTTACCTCGGGGTCAGCCAGGCCTTCCTTTCTCGCTACCACGAGTACGACCAGAAAGCCCTCGAACAGCAGTGGGCCCGGGTCTGGGCCGACCCGGCGATCCGTGAAACCTCGGGACGGTTCCGGTTCCTCGACGGCGCCTCCCGGTGGAGAGAGGTGTCTTTCCATGCCTTGGTTGACCGCGGAGGGCCTGACCGAGGTCCTTCCACCCTGGAGTATTGGATCGACCGGACCGAGGAAGTGGAGACTCTGTCGCGCCTGGCCTTGACCCTGGAGGCGGCGGGTACGGGCACCTGGGACTGGATCAGAGAAAAAGACCGGCTCATCGTGGATGCCCAGTGGGCCAACCTGGTCGGTGCTCCCCTCGAGGATTTTTCCAATCTCACCCTGGCGGGTTGGCGAAACCTGGTCCACCCCTCAGACCTCGTCGCTTGGGATGCCGTGGACCAAGCCGTGGCGAGCGGAGACCAGGTGGCCTTCGACATCGATTTGCGGTTCCGCCACCGTTCCGGGAAATGGGTATGGACCAGGGTCCGCGGGAAAGTCCATGAGGCCACGGCCGAAGGGGCTCCGCTGCGGGTGCTGGGAACCCAGGAAGACATCTCTGACCTGGTGTTCGCCCAGCAGGAGCGGGCCGTCTTGTCCCAGGTGGTGGAACAAGGACCCAGCGCGGTGCTCATCACGGACCTCGCGGGCACCATCGAGTACGTGAACCGGGAGTTCAGTACCATGACCGGGTATACCCTTCAAGAAGTTCAGGGAAAGAACCCCCGGCTCCTGAAGTCTCCCCGGACGCCTCCCGAGACGTATTTTGACCTTTGGTCCACCCTCAAGGCCGGCAAGGCGTGGTTCGGAGAATTCCAGAACGTGAAGAAAGACGGCACTCCTTACTGGGTCCAGGCCTCGATTAACCCCATCACCGACTCTTCGGGACAGGTGTACCGCTACGTGGGGCAGCACCTCGACATCACGGCCCGGAAACTGGTCGAAGAAGCCTCCCGGGCCCAATACCGGTTCCAGGTGTTCCTCACCCAGACCGCGGCCCGGTTGGTCAACATCCGCGGTGAAGTGGTCCCCCAGGCCCTGGGTGAAATCATGAGTGACCTCGGGGGGCTGTTCCAAGCCGACCGGGTGTTCTTCGGGTTCCTCACGGCCAGCGGTTCGGTGTTCAACGTCCGAAACGGATGGGACCGCTCGGGAGCCCCTCTCCCGACTTCGGTCCCCCTCGACGATTCACCCCTGTGGCGCAAACGGATGCTGTCCCGGGAGCCGGTGCTTTCTGTCGGATTGCCGTGCCCGGTCCCGTGGTCGGCCCGGATGGCGGCGGCACTCCTTGCCGTTCCCCTGGAAGGCGGAATGGGTGACCCCGGTTTCCTCGTCCTCGAAGCCTGGAACACCCGGCCAGCGTGGAACGCCGAGGTGCAGGTCTCGGTCACGGTGGTGGCCAACACCCTGTCGGCCTTCATGAAGCGGGTCATCGACGAATTGGACCTGAAAAAGGCCAGGCAGGAAGCCGACCAAGCCAACCAGGCCAAGTCGGATTTTCTGGCCCACATGAGCCACGAAATCCGGACGCCGATGAACGGCATCCTGGGCCTGGCCGAACTGACCCTCGGCAAAGACCTCGGCCACGAGACCCGGTCTCTGGTGGAGGGGATCAAGGCCAGCGGCGAGACCTTGCTCTCCCTGGTGAATGACATCCTGGACGTTTCCAAAATCGAGGCCGGAAAACTCGAGCTTGAAAAGACGGCCCTGTCGTTGCGGGAGGTCGTCGGAGCCACCTTGGCCCCCTTGAAGGTTCTCGCCGCCAAGAAAGGCCTTTCCTTGGCCGACGTGTGGGACGATCCGACCGACCACCGGGAGGGCGACCCGACCCGGATCCGGCAGATCCTCACCAACTTGATCGGCAACGCCATCAAGTTCACCTCCCGCGGCGGAGTGACCGTCCGGGTGACCCCAGGGACGGGGGACACGGTGAAATTCTCCGTCCAGGACACCGGACCCGGGGTACCCTTGGACCGGCAGAACCGGCTGTTCCAGCGGTACAGTCAGACCGAGGCTTCCACGACCCGGAAGTTTGGCGGCACCGGCCTGGGCCTGGCGATCTGCCGGGAACTGGTGGAGCGGATGGGCGGAGAGATCGGTTATCAAGACGCCCTGGACCCCCCGGGAGGGATCTTCTGGTTCACCGTCGAGCTCCCCGTCGGTACCGGGCCGACTCCTGCCCTCGCCCCGGTCTCGGCCCCGGCTGCGGTCCAAGGCGCTCCCCACCGGAAACTCAGGGTGCTCGTGGTGGAAGACAACCTGGTGAACCAGCAGGTCGCTTCGGGGCTTCTGAGGAAGCACGAGATTGAACCCGAGCTGGCCTCAGACGGGGTGGCCGCCCTTGAGAAGCTGCTGGTTTCTCCGTTTGATCTCATCCTCATGGACGTTCAGATGCCCATCCTCGACGGCATGGCCACCACCCGGGCCATCCGCAGGGGGGAGGGCGGCGAACGGAACCGGCATGTGCCCATCGTCGCCATGACGGCCAATGCCATGCAGGGGGACCGGGAGGCCACCCTGGCCGCCGGGATGGACGACTATGTGACCAAACCGGTCTCGGCCGCCAAGATCGACGCCCTGCTGGCCAAGTGGGACCGGACCAACGAACCTCTGACCGCCGAAGAACGCCGGAAGAAAACCTTCGACCCCGAAGAGATGCGTCAGCGCCTGCAGTTGGAAGAAGAGTTCGTCCGGCAAATCGTTCAGCTGTTTCTGGACGATCTGCCGACCCGGCGGAAGAACCTGACGGCGGCCCTGGCTGACAACCGGACCGGGGAAATCCAACGGCTGGCCCACACCCTGAAGGGAACCGCCGCCAACCTGGTGGCCCAAGGGGTGGTGGAAACCGCCGGGGAACTCGAGACCGCCTCCGCCAAGAAGGACGAGGATAAAATTCCCGGGCTCCATGCGGCCCTCTTGGCCGAGGTCGACCTCCTCGAGGCGTCGCTCACCGAATTCCTCCGTTGACATGGGACTTCCCTGTGGTGTTTACTCCCTAGATATCCTACCGAAAGGAAGAAAATATGAAGAAGATCCTCGTCGCGGCCCTGCTTGTTGCCGCCATCCTGACCTCCTGTGCCCCCACCACCAAGAAGGTTGTGTTCGCCACCGACTCCACCTGGCCTCCGATGGAATACATCAACGACGCCAAGGAACTGGTCGGCTATGACATCGACCTGGTGAAAGAAATCGCCAAAGAGGGCGGCTTCGAAGTGGAATTCAAGTCCACCGCCTGGGACGGCATTTTCGCCGGTCTCGAAAACGGAAGCTATGACGCCGTGGTTTCGTCCGTGACCATCAACGAAGAGCGCCAGGCCAAGTACGACTTCTCCGACCCGTACATCAACGCCGGTCAGATCCTCGTGGTGAACAACGAAAGCACCGCCACCCAGCTCCTCGACCTGAAGGGCAAGCCCGTGGCCGCCCAGCTCGGCACCACCGGGGCTCAGCAGATCGAAACCGTGTTCGGCGGCAAGGACAGCCTGAAGGCCTACGACGAAATCGGTCTGGCCTTCGAAGACCTGTTCAACAAGCGCGTCGAGGGCGTGGTCACCGACACCCCCGTGGCCGCCCAGTTCGCCCTCCAGAACGAGAAGTACAAGGCCGCGTTCAAGATCGTCGGCCAGCCCATGACCGACGAGTTCTACGGAATCGTCGTCAAGAAGGGCAACAAAGAACTCCTCGACAAGATCAACGCCGGCCTCGCCAAGGTCAAAGCTGCCGGGACCCCCGACAAGCTGGCCGACACGTGGCTGAAGTAAGAAACCAGGAGCCGACCGTCCGTATTCAAGTTACGGACGGCCTGCTCATTCCCGGAAAAGGCGAGAAGACCCTCTTCAGTTCCTGGAGAATCGCCTTTTTCGGGGCCTTGGCCCTTCTTGTCGGGCTTCCTCTGTTCGTGCCCGATCCCTACTGGAAGATCCTCCAGTTTTTCCCCGACGGAATCCTGGTGACCTTTGAGGTCACCGTCACTTCGATTCTTCTGGCCACAGTGGTCGGACTGCTGGCCGGCCTGGGTCAGATCAACCGGAATCCCATCGTCAACCGGATCGCCACGGTTTACGTGGAGGTCATCCGGGGCATCCCCCTCTTGGTTCAGCTTTTCTTCATCTACTTTGCCCTGGGCAAATTCCTCCACCTCCAGGGGTTCGTGGCGGCCGTCATTTCCATGGCCTTCTGCTACGGCGCCTACATGGGGGAAATCTTCCGGGCGGGCATCCAGGCCATCCCCAAGGGACAAATGGAGGCGGCCCTGGCCCTCGGCCTCAGCCGCACCCAAGCCATCCGCCTCATCATCCTGCCCCAGACGGTGAAGATCGTCCTCCCGGCCATCGGGAACGAGTTCATCGCCCTCCTGAAGGACTCGTCCTTGGTCAGCGTTTTGGCCATCACTGACCTGATGCGGCGGGCCCGGGAATACGCCTCGACGACGTTTGAATACTTTGAAGCCTACACCCTGGTCGCCCTGGTCTACCTGGTGCTGACCCTGTTCCTCTCGAGGTTGGTGGCCTCCATGGAAGCGAGGTTGAACCAGAATGGCCGCTAATTCGTCCTCCCCGTCCGACCGGATCCGGATCGTCGGGGCCACCAAGACCTTCGGTGAGCTGAAGGCGCTGAACAACGTGTCCATGTCGGTGAAGGCCGGCGAAACCGTGGTCGTCATCGGTCCGTCGGGTTCGGGCAAAAGCACCTTGCTCCGCAGTGTGAACCGTTTGGAAGTGCTGACCGCCGGCGACATCTACGTCGACGAAGACCACGTGACCCACCATGGGTCCGACATCCGGAAGATCCGGGAAGAAGTCGGCATGGTGTTCCAGAACTTCAACCTGTTTCCCCACCTGACGGTGCTGAAGAACATCACGTTGTCGCCCATCACGGTGAAGAAGGTTCCCAAAGCAGAAGCCGAGGCCAAGGCCATGGAACTGCTGGTCCGGGTGGGACTCGCAGAAAAACGCGATGCCTGGCCCGAACAGCTCTCGGGCGGTCAGAAGCAGCGGGTGGCCATCGCCCGGGCCCTGGCCATGGAACCCAAGGTGATGCTGTTTGACGAACCGACGTCGGCCCTCGACCCCGAGATGGTGAAAGAAGTCCTCGACGTCATGCTCGCCCTGGCCAAGGACGGGATGACCATGATGGTGGTGACCCATGAAATGGGGTTCGCCAAAGCGGCCGCCGACCGGGTGATCTTCATGGACCAGGGCGAAATCATCGAGTCGGGGACCCCGAAGGCGCTGTTCGAGACCCCCCAGAACGAGCGGACCGCCAAGTTCCTGGCCCACATCCTCTAGAGATTCTTAGGGTGTGACCCGGTACAGCCGTTCCTTCGACAGCAGGTAAATGCCGTCGTCGGCGGTGACCGTCACGTCCCGCAGGGGTCCCAGGTCGCCGTTGATCAGCTCTTCATAAAACAGGATTTTCGACGGAGCCTTCACGTCGAGGCTGAGCCGGTAGAGGACCCCGGCCCCCGAGCCGGCGAACAGCAGTGAGCCCTGCCACGGACCGGCCGGGGCGAAGGCTGCGCCCCCGGGGACCCAGGTGTGCCCCGAGGAGCAGTAGATCACAGGCTTGGTGATGCCCTTGGCCTGGTCCCGGCCCAGGTACTTCGGCCAGCCGTAGTTCGCTCCCTTTTCGATCAAATCGACTTCGTCCATGGTCCCCTTGGGAATGGCGGGACCCCGGTCGAGGGCGTAGAGCCGGCCGCTCTGGGGCTGCCAGGCCAGGCCGCTGGGGTCCCGGAGGCCCCAGGCCCAGACCGCCGACCCTGGGTCCGGGTTGTCGGCCGGGATGGTGCCGTCTTCGTTGTACCGCAACAGTACGCTGCGCAGGGCTTCGGGTTTGGTTTCGGCCGCCGGGGCTCCTCCGTCTCCCAGGCCCAGCCAGAGTTTGTCGTCCGGACCGATTTTGAGCACCCCGCCCACCCGCTCGCTGCCGGCGGGAAGGTCGTCTACCAGGATGCGGTTCAGGATGACGAGACCGCCGGAATCTCTCCACCGGGTCAACTGGACCACCGACCGATTTTCCACCGTCGTCTTCAAGGCCGCGTACACATAGCCCGACGAAAGAAAGTCAGGATCCACGGCCAGCCCCAGGAGCTCGGAGGCTCCACCGTCCCCGAGGTCAGCCCAGGGCACCGGGGCCTTGAACTGCCCGGCTTCGGCCGCCAAAAGGTCAATTTGACCCGATTGTTGGGCGACCAGAAGGGATCCGTCAGGGAGTGAAGTGACCGTGAGGGCATCGGTCCAGGAACCGGGGAGGGGAGAGGTCTGCAAGGCCAACAAAGGAAGCGTCGCTGTCAAAAGGAGACAGAACACCAGGGCACGGGGCAACGTTTTTGGAAAAAGCATGGGGAGGAGTATAGCGTGAGATGGGTCTTTGCAAAAGCCGGACAGTTTGGTATGATGGGCCCGCATCTGGAGAGATGTCTGAGTGGTTTAAGGTACCGGTCTCGAAAACCGGCGTAGGGCAACCTACCGGGGGTTCGAATCCCCCTCTCTCCGTGGTCTTTCTTCTTGACTTGAGCCCAGGCCTCGCCTGGGCTTTTTTTTCCTTACTGCTCTATTCCAGGTTCTCAGGGAGTACTGATATGAATCCAACCAAAACCAACAACGATGATTTCGCCAGCATGTACGAGAAAAGCTTCTCGGGCATGACGTCCTATAAGCCCGGACAATTGCTGGAAACCCCGATCCTTTCCATCTCCAAAGACACCTTGTTTCTCCAGTTGAACGGCAAGAGCGAGGGGGTCCTGCCCCGGGAAGAACTGACCGACAAGGACGGAAACCTCACCGTCAAGGTGGGTGACACCCTGAAGGTCTACTTCTTGAAAGCCGACAACGGCGAAATGCTCTTCACCACCCGGATCAGCGGCGAAGCCGCGGGACCTGACATGCTGGAGAAGGCGTACCAGGACAAGATTCCCGTCGAAGGCGTGGTCGAGAAAGAGATCAAGGGCGGCTACGAAGTGAAGATCGGCGACGCCCGGGCCTTCTGCCCCTACTCCCAAATGGGAGAGAAGCGCACCGAGAATTCCGCCGAGTACGTGGGCAAGAAGCTGACCTTCCGGATCCAGGAGTACAAGGAAAAGGGACGGAACATCCTCGTCTCGAACCGGGTCTTTTTTGAAGAAGCCCGCTTGGACACCCTGGAAACCCTCAAGAAGACCCTCAAGGAAGGCCAGATCATCACCGGCACCATCCAATCCATCCAGGACTTCGGGGCCTTCATCGACCTCGGCGGCGCCCAGGCGCTCCTGCCGGTTTCGGAAATCGGCCGGGCCCGGGTCGAGAACATCCGTTCCGTCCTCTCGGTGGGCCAGGAAATCCAGGCGTCCATCCTCAAGATCGACTGGTCCACCGAACGGATCACCCTGAGCATGAAGAGTTTGGCCGCGGACCCCTGGGACCAGGCGGCGGCCAAGTACCCCGAAGGCTCCAAACACAACGGCCGGGTCGTCCGGATCACCAACTTCGGCGCCTTCGTGGCCCTGGAGCCCGGACTCGACGGTTTGGTCCACATCTCGGAGTTCCGTTCGGACGGCCGGTTCGGAAACGGCGAAGTGCCGGTCAAGTTGGGTCAGACCCTTTCGGTCCAGGTGTTGAGCCTCGACCGGGCCAACAAGCGGATTTCTCTCAAGCAGGCCACGACCCGCGAAGAAGATGAGACCTCGGCCCAGTACATGAACGGCAAGGAAGACAACGCCACCTACAACCCGTTCGCGGCCCTTCTGAAGAAAAAATGACCAGTGACCGAACCACGGCCTCGGCTGTGGTTCGGTCTGCATGAAACGGCCTTGAATATGCCTTGACAAGCATGTACAGTTAAGTGTATATACATGATGTGGAATCTATCTTTGAAGTCTTGTCGGAGCCCCACCGCCGGGCCATCGTCGGCCTGCTTTCCGGGTCTCCCCATTCTGTCGGGGAGCTCGAGTCCCGGCTCGGTCTGCCCCAGACCACGGTCTCGAAACACCTGAGGATCCTGAGGGAAGCCGGGTTTGTCGAGTCGACGGCCGACGCCCAGCGCCGGGTCTACAGCCTGAAGCCCGGACCGTTCCAGGAGCTCGACGAGTGGATGGTGCCGTTCCGTCGGCTCTGGACAGTCCACCTCGACGCCCTGGAACGACATTTGGACAGGATGGAATCCCAAGGAGAACCTCATGAGTGATCAGATGGACCTGGACCTCGGTCCGGCCCGGGGCAGCGTTGAAAAGGACGGGGAGTCGTGGACTCTTGTGCTTGTCCGGGACTTTTCCCATTCTCCCGACAAGGTCTGGGCGGCGCTGACCGAACCCGGGCAACTGAAGGCTTGGTCGCCGTTTGACTCTGACGGCAACCTAGGGTCGGCGGGCGCCCGGGTGAAGCTCACCACGGTGGGAGCCCCCCAGGCCATGGTGTCGGAAACCGTCGTGGTCCGGGCCGAAGCTCCCCGGGTGCTGCAGTACAACTGGGGCGACCGGGAGGTTCGCTGGGAACTCGAACCCCGGAGCGCTGGAACCAGGGTCACCCTCTGGGCGGCCATCGACCGGCAGTACATCGCCATGGGGGCCGCGGGCTGGCATCTGTGCCTGGCCGTCCTCGAACGGGCCCTCGCCGGGGACCCCACCGGACGGATCGTGGGTCCTGAAGCCCGGCACTTCGCCGGCTGGCAGCGCCTTTTTGCCGAATACACGGAATTGTTTGCCGGGGGTCAACCGTGAACCCCCAGGTCGACGCCTACCTCAACCGGAACCCGCGATGGCAGGAAGAACTCATTGTGCTCCGGAAAATCGTCCTCGAAAGCGGTCTGACCGAAGAACTGAAATGGGGCGTGCCCTGCTATACCTGGCAGAACGGCAACGTGGTCATGCTCCATGTGTTCAAGGAGTACTGCGCGATTTTGTTTGTGAAGGGCTCGCTGCTGGGTGACCCGGCCCGGGCTCTCATTACCCAGACCGAGAACGTCCAGGCGGCCCGGCAGCTTCGGTTCACAGCCGTTTCCGGGGTGTTGGAAAGCGAACCGTTGCTGCGGGCCTACGTGGCCGAAGCCCTCGACCTCGAGAAGGCAGGGGCGAAGGTCGAGTTCAAGAAAACGGCGGAGTTTGCCGTCCCCGAGGAGTTCCAGGCCGAGCTGGAAGGGGATCCCGACCTCAAGGCGGCGTTTGAAGCCCTGACCCCGGGGCGGCAGAGGGCCTACCTTCTGTTTTTCGGGGGAGCCAAACAGGCAAAGACCCGGGAGGCGAGGATCGAGAAGTGCCGGGCTTCCATCTTGGCGGGGAAGGGTTTGGACGATTAGGGTGCCCCAAAACATGCAATTCCTAGGGTAAAATTCGCCAATAATCACTGGTATGGAGGATGCTCCGACGGGTCTACGATGAACCATCCCGGTAAACCCGGGCAGGAGCATGGACCCTTGAGTGATACTTTGATTGCCCGGAAGACCGGGACACAACGGTTAACCGAACTGCTGGATTTAGGCCTGAGGCTGACCGTTCTGCTGCTCGTGGTGATGGTCTTTTTGCCGGGGGTGAACCCGGCAAGGATCACCGAAAAGATCAGCCGCAACCTCTCCCTTTTCACCTCAGGGTTTTTTTACGACAGCCTGACCGCCGACATGGGGCGGATCATCACCAAGGGCTGGATTCCCGAAATGACCATGATCCAGACCTTCTGGTCGAGCACCGTCGCGTGTTTGGGAATCATTTTGGCTGGGGTCGGCGCCTGCCTCTCGGTGGGAAACAACCGGCTGAAACGGCGGGCGTTCTGGTTCTACACCGCCGGGGCCGCGGCCGTCTGTCTGGGGATGTTCGGTCTCGGGGACGCCTACCAACAGGTCTTGGCCTCCACCGACATCGAAAAAGCCAAGCCCCTGGTTCCTGACGCGATACCCCTGTACTTCGGCCTGGCGGCCCTGGTCGCCGGTTTGGCCGTGGCCCGGCATTTGTTCGCACCCCGGACGGCTATCGGGGAAAAAGCCTCCATCGAACCCCCGATGCAGCTGTTCCTCATGATGCTGCCGTTCCTGGTCCTGGTCTTCGTGTTCAGCTACTTGCCTCTGTGGGGCTGGCGGTACGGGTTCTTCAACTACCACCCCGGCGACCAGCTGACGGCCGACCAGTTTGTCGGGTGGCATTGGTTCACCTTCCTCTTTCAGAACGAAGCGACGACCAACGACTTGATCCGGGTTGTCGTCAACACCCTGGCCATGAGCGGTTTGGGCATTCTGACCAGCTGGGTCCCCCTGGTCTTCGCCATCTTCTTGGCCGAGATCCGCAGCACCAAGTTCCGCCGGTTTGTTCAAACTCTGACCACCATCCCCAACTTCATTTCTTGGGTGCTGGTGTACGCCGTGGCGTTCTGTATCTTCAGCACCGACGGGTTCATCTCCAGCCTCATGGTCAACAGCGGACTCTGGACCTCGGGTCAGAACGGGTTGATGGGAGAGGAACTGATTTGGCTGAAGATGCTGGCTTGGGGGATGTGGAAGGGTCTGGGCTGGGGCGCCATCCTCTACATCGCGGCCATCACCGCCATCGATCCCCAGCTGTATGAAGCCGCCACGGTCGATGGAGCCGGCAGGTTCCAAAAGATGTGGCACGTCACCATCCCCGAGCTGATCCCCACCTACATGGTCCTCCTGCTCCTCTCCATTGCCGGCATTCTGAACAACGGCATCGAACAGTATCTGGTGTTCGAAAACTCGTCGAACACCGGTCCCATCACGGTGTTGGACCTCTACGTCTACAAGCTCGGCATCGGCCAGGGCCTTATCCCTCTCTCCACCGTGGTCGGCATGGTGAAGTCGGTCATCAGCGTCTTGCTGCTGTTCGGCGCCAACGCCATTTCGAAAATGATCCGCGGTTCGAGCATCGTCTAGGAGGCCGGCACCATGAAACACAAGAGCACACCCGGCGACGTCCTGTTCAGTCTTCTCAACTCGACGTTCTTCATCGCCTTCACCCTGATCTGCATCTTTCCGTTCTACTACCTGTTCATCAACACCATCAGCGACAACGACCAGGTACGGCGCGGCCTGATCAACTTCTGGCCCGTGGGCATCCACTTTGAGAACTACGTGAAGCTCACCGAGGTTCAGGATTTGGGCAATGCCTTTCTGGTGTCCCTGTCCCGGACCATCATCGGCACCGTTTTGACCGTGGTCGCCTCGGCCTTTGTCGGCTATTTGATGACGAAGAACGACATGTGGAAGCGCCAGATCTGGTACCGGGTCATGATCGTGACCATGTATTTCAACGCCGGCATCATCCCCTGGTTCACCACCATGCAGATGCTGGGCCTGACCAACAACTACTGGGCCTACATCATCCCGGGCATTGTGAATGTCTTCAACATCATCATGGTGAAGACCTACATCGAATCGATTCCCAAGGAGATGGAAGAGAGCGCCGCCATGGACGGGGCCACCTATTGGCAGACCTTCAGCCGGATCATCTGGCCCCTGTGCAAGCCGATTCTGGCCACCATCGCGGTCTGGTCGGCCGTCGGCAACTGGAACGCGTTCTTCGACTCCCTGGTGCTGATGTCGGCCAGCCCTGAGCTGTACACCCTGCAGCACCGGCTTTGGATCTACCTGAACACCACGACGAACCTGCAGGCCATGATGTCGACCAACACCTCGTCGGTGAGCACGGCCGTCATGGAAGGCGCCCTGAACGCCAAGGTGATCAAGTACACCATCGCCATGGTCACGGCGATTCCCATCCTTCTGGTCTACCCCTTCATGCAGCGGTACTTCGAGAAGGGCATCATGCTCGGCGCCGTGAAGGGCTGACATTCTTTTGTTTTGAAATTGAAGCACGGCTTCAAGGAGGTCACATGAAAAGAGGAAGTATGGCGTGTCTGGCGTTGCTGGCTGCGTCCCTGGTTTCGGTTCCCCTGTTCGCTGCGGATGCCAAGGCCATCCCGGCGTCGGTTATTCCCAAGCAGACGGTGACGTTGCAGGTGTTCACCCAGCTGGCCAACTACTCCGGCATCCAGGCCGGTTGGTTTGCCGACGTGATGCTGAAGAAGTTCAACGTCAAGCTGAACATCATCAACCAGCCCGCCGGCGCCGGCGTGCTCCAGACCCGGATGGAGTCGGGCAACCTGGGTGACTTGGTCATCTGGGGCAACGACCAGGAAGAGTACGTCAACGCGTACAAGAAGGGCATGCTCTTCGACTGGAATTCGGAAAAACTGCTCGACAACTACGGTCCCTACATCAAGGCCACCATGCCCTTCGCCCTGGAGAAGAACAAGAAGATCTCCGGCGACAAGCTCTACGGCTTCGGTTTCCGGGTGTCGGCCAACCCCAAGGAACGCCAGGAATTCTTCTACACCTGGGACCTGCGCTACGACCTGTACAAGGCCGTCGGCAGCCCCAAGATGAAGACCCTCGACGACCTGGTGACGGTCCTTGAGAAGATGAAGAAGATCAATCCCAAGGACGACAACGGCAACCCCACCTACGGCGTGTCGCTGTTCAACGACTGGGACGGAAACATGGTCATGTACGTGAAGTCCACCGCCACGGCCTACTACGGCTTCGACGAGTTCGACTTCGGCCTCTACGATCCCTCGACCCAGAAGTACCATGACGCTCTGGAGAAGGACGGACCCTACCTGACCGCCCTGAAGTTCTACAACAAGCTCAATCAGAAGGGTCTCGTCGATCCCGACTCGCAGACCCAGAAGTACAACGGCCAGAGCGAAGACTTCCAGAACGGCACCGCGTTCTTCACCATCTTCAACTGGATGGGTTCGGGTACCTACAACAGCGAAGCCCACCTCAAGGCCGGCAAGGCCATGTACCCCGTGGCCCCCGATAACGCCACCCCCATCGCCTACGGCCAGAACATCTACGGCGGAAACCGCATCTGGTCCATCGGCGCCAACACCGAGTACCCCGAACTGTGCATGGCCATCCTGAACTGGCTGTCGACCCCTGAAGGGTTCCTGACCAGCCAGTGGGGCCCCAAGGGCGTGGTCTGGGACTACGACAAGAACGGCAAGACCTTCCTGACCGAACTGGGCAAGAAGACCACCGCCGACCCCAACGGCACCGACATGCCCGCTCCGTACAGCGGCAAGTGGATCGACGGCTCGTTCAAAATCAACAACGAAACCTGGTCGTACGACGCCGCCAACCCGGAAACCAAGGGCGAGACCTACAACTGGAAGAACTGGGCCGCCAACATCACTCCGGCCAAGATTCCCCTGGAAGCCGACTGGCGCAAGTGGGCCAACGCCACCAGCCCCGACTCTTACCTGGGTCAGCGCAAGTACATCCTGGCCCCCGGCACCATGTTCACCCAGGACCCGGTTCCCGAAGAGCTGAAGGTCACGTGGAACCAAATTGCCGACTCGATCAAGAAGTACTCGTGGAAGGCGATCTACGCCAAGACCGACTCGGAGTTCAACAGCATCGTGGCCGACATGGACAAGGAAGTGCGCAGCTACGGCTGGGCCGATGTCCAGGCGTACACGAAGAAGCAGGTCGCCCGCCGGGCCGCCGCTGAGAACGCTGTCAAGTAAGATACTAGGAAAGGAAGGAGAGACCATGGCCCTGTTGTCGATGGACAGCAAGTTTATGAAGTTCATGGACCAGTTCGTGGACCTCCTTCTGCTCAATCTGCTCTGGCTGGTCTTCAGCCTTCCCATTGTGACGCTGGGGGCCTCCACTGCGGCGGCCTCCAGCCTCATTTTCAAAGAGCTCGAGGGGGAGCCGGTTCCCTTGGTCCGGGCGTTCTGGCGCGAATTCCGACGGAACCTCCGCCGGGGCACGGTGCTGGGCCTGCTTAACCTGGCGGCGATCTACGCCCTTTCCCTCGACCTTCAACTCTTGGGTCAGTCGGACGATCCGTCACTTGTGCTGCTGGTCGCCAGCTTTGTTTCGTTCGCCTTTGTGTTCTTGGCGTTTGTGTATGCCTATCCCCTGACGGCCCGGTATGACAATCCGGTATTCAAGACCCTTCAGCTCTCGGTGCAGCTCGGCTTCCGCTACTGGGGCCGCACCCTGTTTCTCGCCGTTCTTTTGGTCTTCGAACTGGCGTTGTTCTCGTGGAACACCACCATGTTTTTCTTCGGCCTGGTGATCGGCCCCATGGTTCTGCTCACCACGGTTTCCGGCTTCGCCCGAAACCTCTTCCGGACCCTCGATGTGTGAGGAGGACCGGGAGCTCTGGCTCCTGGCGGGACAGAGCAACATGGAAGGCCAGGGGGACCTGGCCGATGGTCCCGAACCCCATCCCCTCGTCCGGGCCTTCACCCTGGCCCGCCGGTGGGAGACCGCCCGGGAACCCCTCCATGGGACCGCCTGCAAAGGCGTGGGCCCGGGCCTCTGGTTCGGCAGGCTCCGTGCCGAATCGGGACGCAGGATCGACTTGGTCTGCACCGCCCGAGGCGGCACCTCTCTGACCGAATGGCTGCCACAGGCCGGTGCCGCTCCCGGAACCACCCTGTACGGTTCGATGGTCGAGAGCCTCCGCCAAGCCGGCGGGCCGCTGACCGGGGTGCTGTGGTACCAGGGCTGCAACGACACCAACCCCGCCGACGCCGCCGCCTACGCCACCCGGATGGAACATCTGGTCGGATGCCTGAGGCGTGACCTCGGCCAGCCCGACCTTCCCTGGATCGCCGCCCAGATCGGACGGACCGTAGGCCGCCGGGAGGACCAGGAGTCTTGGAATGCCGTCCGGGACGCCCAGGTGCTCCTTCCTGGCCGGATTCCGGGCCTGGCGGTCGTGTCGACCGTCGACCTCGAACTCGACGACTGGATTCACCTGTCGGCCCTGGCCCAGAAAACCCTGGCCGCCCGTTTTGCCGACGCCGCCCGGTTCTTGGTGGACCGGGCTCCCGGCGCCATGCCGGCGCCTCGGCCGGCCGCCGCCCATTGGGACCCCGAGGGCACCGGAGACTGGGTGGTCCGGGTGGATTTCGACCATGTCGGCGGCGGGTGGGTTCCCGAGGGGATTCCGCGAGGCTTCACCCTGCGCAACGCCTCGGGCCGGGACCAGGAAGTGGTCGTCCGGACCCGGGTCGAAGGGTCCCGGGTCTACTTGAGAACCTCGACCGACGACCTCTCGGGCCTCTCTGTCGCCTATGCCGCCGGTACGGACCCGGCGGCCAACCTCGTCGATGCCCGGGGCCAGGGGCTGCCGGCGTTCCGCGGCCTGCCCATCGGCGGACTTCCGCCGGTGACCCCTTGGGTCCGGTATTGGGCTCTCCATCGGCTGGCCGCCGGGAGCTTGGCCGACGCAGCGGTCCCCGGACCGGAATCCCCGGGCTGGGAGGCCGTCACCGTGGAAGGCTGGTGGTACCTGGTGCTCTCGGATTGGTGGACTGACGGCGCCGCCGCCGGCCGGACCTGGATCACGGCGTCCGAGCCCATGGACGTGGAATTCCGGGTCGGCAACGACGTGCCGTTCCGGCTGTTCCTCGACGGCCGCCTGTTGGCCGAAGAGGGCCCGGGTCCCCGGCTGACCTCGACGAACATTGATTTTGAACACCACCGCCGGACCGTCCGGCTGGAACCGGGGGACCACGAAGTATCCTTTGTGGCCGTGCCCCGGTCCGGCGGGCTGGGCCTCGACCTGAGGCTGGCCCGGACCGATGCGGCCTCGCCGCTGCCCATCCTGCTGGACCAACAAAGAAGGAGACCCTCGCCATGACGTACACCAACCCCGTTCTCCCCGGCTTCCACCCCGATCCCAGCATCTGCCGGGTCGGCGGCGACTACTACCTCGTCACCAGCTCGTTCGAGTACTTCCCCGGGGTGCCTCTGTTCCACAGCCGCGACCTGGTCAACTGGACTCCCCTCGGGCACTGCCTGACCCGGCGGACCCAGCTGAAACTCGCCGGTTGCGGGCCTTCGGGGGGCATCTACGCTCCTACGATCCGCCACCACCAGGGCCGGTTCTACATGATCACCACCAACGTGTCCGACGGGGGCAATTTCTTCGTTTGGACCGACGACATCCGGGGCGAGTGGTCCGACCCCATCCGGGTGGACGCGCCCGGCATCGACCCGTCCCTGCTGTTCGACGCCGACGGAACGGTGTACTACACCGGGAACGGCGGCCCCGACGAACCCGCCGGGATCTACGGTTTCGCCATCGATGTTTCCACGGGGAAGGCCGCCGGACCCCGGAAGCTGCTGTGGACCGGGACCGGCGGCGCCTACCCCGAAGGTCCCCATCTGTACCGGATCGGGGACTGGTACTACCTGATGATCTCCGAGGGCGGCACCGAACACGGCCACATGGTCACCCTGGCCCGGAGTAAGGCCCCCTTGGGTCCGTTCGAGGCCTGTCCGAGGAACCCGGTGCTCACCAACCGGAGCCGGCAAACCCCGGTGAAGGCCGTCGGCCACACCGACCTGGTGGAAGCCGAAGACGGCCGGTGGTGGGCGGTGTGCCTGGGGATCCGGCCCGTGGGTTACCCCGAATGCCACCATCTGGGCCGGGAGACCTTCCTGGCCCCGGTGGTGTGGGACGAGGCGGGTTGGCCCGTGGTCGGCAACAACGGGACCGTAGCCCTTGAGATGCAGGTGGCCGGCCCCGGGCCGGTTCAGGCGGTTTCAAAATTTCCCAGGGAAGAATTCGACGGTCCCCGGCTGGGGCACGAGTGGTGCTTCCTGCGGACGCCGAGTCCTGGGGTTTCCTTGGAAGAAAGGCCAGGCTTCCTCACCCTCCGGGGTTCGGCGGTCGGCCTCGATGACCAGGATTCACCGGCGTTTGTGGGCCGCAGGTTGGAGCACTTCCACGTGAAAGCCTCGGCCGAACTGGAATTCGAACCCGGCCAGGACGGAGACGAAGCAGGACTGACGGTGCTGTTGAACCACCGGCATCACTTCGAGATCGCCGTGACCCGTATCCAGGGGGACCGTTCCCTGATCTTCCGCCGCCGGATCGGGAGTCTGTGGCGGGTGGAGGCTTCGGTCCCCTGTCCTCCTGGTCCCCTGGTCCTCGGGCTCGAGGGAACGCCGGAGACGTTGAGGTTCACCTACCAGTGGCCGGACCAGCCGGTCATGACCCTGGGGGAAGGGGAGACCCGGTACCTCTCCACCGAGGTGGGCGGGGCGTTCACCGGAACCTTCGTGGGGCTCTACGCCACGGGACGGGGCCGCCCCTGCCTGAATCCGGCCCGGTTTGACTGGTTTGACTACCAGGGGCTTGCTCCCCCGTCCCAAAATCCGTAACCATAGGGCATGCGAAAACCCTACCTCGACCGCTTGAAGGACGGCGTCCTGCTGTTCGACGGCGCCATGGCCACCTACCTGTTCAGCCAGGGGGTCTACCTCAAGAAGTGCTTCGAGGAAGTCTGCATGACCAACCCCCAGATGGTCCTCGACGTCCACCGGGAGTACATCGCCCGGGGCGCCCAGGCCATCGAGACCAACACCTACGGGGCCAACCCCTTGAAACTGGCGGGGTTCCATTTGGCCGATAAGACCGAACAGATCAACCGGGCGGCCGTCTCCCTGGCCCGGCAGGCTGCCGGTGACGACGTGTACGTGGCGGGCTGCGTGGGGCCCACGGGCCGTCTCCTGGCCCCAGGAGGACCCTTGTCTTTGGAGGCCGCCCTCGAGAGCTACCGCGCCCACATCGGGGCCCTGCTGAGGGCGGGGGTCGACCTCATCCTCCTGGAAACCTTTCAGAACCGGCGTGAATTGGCCCTGGCGGTCTCGGTGGTGAAGGAACTCGATCCTCACATCCCCATCCAGGCCCAGTTTACCTGGGGCCGGGGACTCTTCGTGGGCGAAGACTACTATCAAACCGAGACGGCCGAGTGGGCCCGCTACCTTGAAACCCTTCCGGTGGACGTGGTCGGAGTCAACCTGATGGGCCCTTCCGACGCCCTCGACGCCGTCAGGGTGCTGAAGGCGACCCTGAACAAGCCCCTGGCCGTGATGCCCGACACGGGCATGCCCAAGGAGGTCGATGGCCGCCAGTTCTATCTGTCGACGGCGGAAAGCTTTGCCGAGTATGCCAAGCTCTTCCTCGACGCCGGCGTCAACGTGATCGGAGGCTGCTGCGGCACCACGCCCGAATTCATCGGCCAAGCCGCCGACGCCATCTTCACCTTCGACGCGGGACGCCGCCAGGTGAAATGGGTGCCGTCGAAGGTCGAGGTCCCCGAGCAGACCCCGGTGCCCTTGGCCCAGCGGTCCGCCTTCGGCGCCGCCCTGGCCCGGGGCGAGTGGGTGGCCACCGTTGAGCTCGTCCCGCCCCTGGGCATTGACCCGGCGGTGATGCTCGAAAAAGCCGCGGCCCTGGAGGCCGGCGGCGTGAAGTTCGTGAATTTGCCCGATGGGCCCCGGGCCAGCGCCCGGCTGGGGGCCCTGGCCTCGGCGGCCCTGATCGCCGGCCGCACCAAGCTGGAACCCATCCTCCACATGGCCTGCCGGGACAAGAACCTCATCGGTCTGCAAGGCGATTTGTTCGGCTACCACGCCCTGGGCCTGCGAAACGTGCTGCTGGTCACCGGGGACCCGCCCAAGGTGGGCAAGTACCCCAACGTCACCGGGGTTTTCGACGTCGACAGCATCGGCCTCACCCAGGTGGTCCGCCGGTTCAACGCCGGGGTCGACATGGGCGCCGAGGCCCTGCCCCAAGCCACGGCCTTTGTCCACGGCACCGGGGTGAACCCGGCGTTCCCCGTGCCCCAAACTGAACTCGACAGGGCCCGGCAGAAGGCCGAGGCCGGCACCGAGTACTTCATCACCCAGCCGGTCTGGGACGCCGACCAGCTCGAAGGTTTCCTCGACCAGCTCCAGAAAAACGACGTGCCCGTGATCCTCGGGGTCTGGCCCCTGGCCAGCTACCGGAACGCCCTGTTCCTGGCCAACGAGGTGCCGGGGGTGGTGATCCCCCAGACCATCCTCGACCGGATGGAGGCCATCACCGACAAAGAAGCCGGACGTCAGGAAGGCATCGCCCAGGTGAGGGCCATCATCCAGCGGTTCCGGCACCGGGTGGCGGGGATCCAGGTGAGCCCGCCGTTCGGCAACGTGAAAACGGCCCTCGACGTCGTGGCGGGGTGGTGAGCCCATGAACCCGCCCCCCCTTTCGGCCAAGTTCCTGCTGTTTCTGGATGACTACGCCAAAAAAGCCGGCAAGGAGCCGGCGGTGATCATCGAAGAAGCCGTCAGCCAAGCCATCCTCCGGCACGAGTCGGTTCACCAGGACCAGAGTCACACAGGGTTGCTCATGCCCCCGGCCTCCCGCCAACTGCTGCTGGCCCTGTTCCCGGAATTCGGTCCGCCCCCGGGATCGGATACGGCCTTCGGCGACTTCATGGAACGGCTCCCAGACCGCCCCTGGACGTACCAGATCGGCCGGTTCGACGAGTGGTGGTTCCTCGTGGTGTCCCGGGAACCCCGGGATTTCACCGAGCCTCTGGAGCTCCGGTCTGTGGAAACCAGCCAAGCCTACGCCTGGCTCTTCGGGTACACCAAACAGGTGAAGCTGTGGTCGGCCCCGGACCGGTTTTTGCTGGTGTTCTGACGCTTTTCAGAATTGAAAGTGAGCCTTTCCCCCGGGGAACCGGGCCTGCTCGGAACCTTCGACCACCACCCGTGAAAAGACCGCTTCGCCCGACGAGGCGCTGGATTTGAGGTCGAATACCGCGGCGCCTGGGGCCAGGCGTTCGACCCGCAGTCCGTCGAAGACGGCCCTCCCGAAGTCCCAGGGGCCGTGGATCGACACCGCGCTTTCGAGGGGATCGACGACGGTGTTGTCGGTCAATACAAACTGCCCCCCGGTCATGGCGGCGTCGAAGGCTAAAAGCCTTATGGCTCCGGTGGAACCCCCGGCATCGCTCTCGTGGGAACCGGCCCGGACCAGCAAGTTGTCCCGGACATCGACCAGGCTCGAGAACGGCCAGGCGTCGAAGTTGGCGGAAACGTAAATCCCCGAACCTGTGGTCACCGTATCCTTGACCACGTTGCCCCTGACGGTCACCGAACCGCCGCCGTAGACAGCAATGCCGCTGGCCAGCCAGGGGCCCTGGACGAGGTTGCCCTCAAAGGTGTTTCCGGTATCGGGGGGCCCTCCGTTCCGGGGGGACCAGGCCGCCAGTCCGTCGTCCCCCGAGTTGCGCACCAGGCAGCCTCGGACCACGGAGTCCCGGGTGCCGCTGCACAGGTTGACGGCGTCGGCCATCAGGTTCCGGAACCGGCAGTCCGCCAGGACCAACCCAACGACTGGGGTTCTTCCGCCCCAGGGTCCCACCCAGAAACCGCATTTCTTGTGTTCGATCCAGACCCGGGTCACCGTGGAACCCGGTCCCGGGTTCCCTGCCAGGCCATTTTCTTCGTCGCTGGTGTCGTCCCGGGTGGTGGTCTCGCCGAACACCGCCAGGTCGGACACCGTGGCTGTTTTTCCTTGGAACCGGAGCTGGCTAGCCGGACCCACGAAACGGGTGCGCCACAACCCCGCCCCCTGGACCGTAACCGCCGACAGATAGACGTCGGCGATCCGGTAGGTGCCCTCGGGGAGGTAGAGCACCTTCCCCTTGGCTTGGTCGAGGGCATTCTGCAGTTTGCCGGTCACATCGGTGTTGCCAGTGGGGTCCGGGTCCCAGTCGGCAAATGAGAGGCTGCCCTCCGGGGCCGGGACCGCCGGCGGCCGGAGCTCGAAATCCACCAGGTCGACCAGGACGGTTTCCTGAGAGCCCGGGGGGTTGGTGAGGGTGAGGTCCGAACCGGCGTCCATCGGTGCCGTCACTGCCGAGGTTTCGTCCCAGAAGTGCCGGGGTCGTCCCGCGGTCTGGCGCCACACATCGTTGGTGCCCCAACCGCCTCCCGAACCATAGACCCAGGCATAGCGGCCCGTGAGGGGCAGGACGGCAACGGTCCGGGTGCCCACCGCGGCGGTCAGAACCCCGTCGGCCACCCCGTCGGGCCAGGAATAGCGGACCACCAAGGTGTCGGCGTCCCGGGGGACGGACAGGACCAGGACTCCGCCGGGTGGGAGGGTGACATACCGGCGTCCCGAGGCTTCGGCGCCTGCCGATGGGAAGCTGGTGTCGGGGGAGGAGAACGGTCCGGTCGAAAGCCCCGACTCGGCTTCGACTTCGGCGTAGGGGAGCGGGAAAAGCCCGGGATCGGCGAAGTAGGGTTCCGGGGAGGCCAAGAGAGGCCCCAGGTCGGGAACCGAACCGCAGGACGTCAGCAAAACTGTGAAAGCCAGGGTTAACAAAGGCACTGGACGCATGATTCTTCCTTGGGGTCAGGGATAGGTGAGGGTGAACGTGGCGGGGGAGGTGTTCCACCAGCCGGTGGAATCCACGGCGGTCACCCGGCGGAACTCGGCGCTCCCGACCGCTCCGGGGCGCACATCGACGATCCGGGGGGCAGAAGCGACCCGCAGTCCGTCGAACCGCAGGTGGCCGGTGGCCCATGTTCCCTGGACCGAGACGGCCGATGAGGTCGGCGCCACCACCTCGTTGTCCACAAAAAGAAAGGCTCCCCCGGTCAGCGGTGCCTGGGCGGCCAGGACCCGGATCGCCCCGGTGGCGCCGCCCCAATCGCTCTCGTGGGCCCCGGCCCGGACGAGCCGGTTTGCGGTCACCTCGATGCTCCCCGTGAACGGCCAGGACGAGAAGGCCGATGCGAAGAACAAACCTGAACCGGTAGTCACCGTGTCTTCGACGGTGTTGCCGACGACCCGGAACGGTCCCCCTCCATAAAGGGCGATACCACTGGCCACCCAGGGGCATTGGACCAGGTTATGGGCAAAGGTATTGGATCCGCCCGAAGGTCCGCCTGCCTGGGGTGACCATGCCGCCAGCCCATCGTCCCCGGTACCCCGGACCAGGGTATTGTCGACCACCGACTGGGTCGTTCCCGAGCACAAGTTCACCGCATCGGCCATGAGGTCACGGAACCGGCATCCTGTGATCCTGAGGCCGGTCCGACCCACCGCGTTGGTCCATTGGCCCACCCAGAACGCGCATTTTTTGTGCTCAACCCAGACGCGTTCCACCAGCGAACCCGGACCGGGGCCCCCGGCGAGGGCGTTGTCGGCGTCTGAAAGGTCGTTGCGCTTTGCGGTTTCGCCGAAGATGGCGATGTCGGAAACCCGGGCCGTTCCCCCGTTGAATCTCAGCTGGCTCCGGGGTCCGACGAACCGGGTCCGCCACATCCCCGCCCCTTGGACCGACGCCGTTCCCAGGGACACAGACCCTACAAGATAGATGCCTTCCGGTACATAGAGACACCGGCCTGCGGCGGCGATGAGGGCCGCCTGGAGTTTGGCGGTGTCATCGGTGACCCCGTCGGCTGCCGGCGCAAATTCGGCGAAGGACAAGCTTCCCTCCGGAGGGTGGGCGGCAGGGGGGATGGTTTCCAGGTCGATGAGGTCGATCAGCACGGTCTGGGCTGCCGACGCGGGGTTCCGGACGGTAAGCAAGGCGCCCACCTCCAGGGGCACCGCCAGTTTCAGGACGGCTTCGTCCCAGAAATGCCGGGGGCTGCCCGCCGCAGGCCCCTGGCTCCAGACGTCGGTTCCTCCCCAACGGGGGGTTCCATACTCCCAACTGTAGCGGGAGGTGACCGGAAGGACGTGCGAAGCCGTGTCGGAAACCACTTCCAACACACCGTCCTGGCCGCCTCCGGCAGCCGAATCCGGGAAGCAATACCGGACCACCAGGGCGTCTGCGGCCGCCGGGATGGTCCAGGCCAACGCTTCTCCCGGGACGAGGGAAACAAACCGGCGGCCCGAGGCTTCAGCCCCCGGGGTGTGGAGGGCCGTGGAAAACGGCGATGCCGTTCCCCCCGTACCGTCCTCGGCCTGGAGTTCGGTGTACGGAAGGGGGAGGGGCACCGGGACGGACTGTTGGTATAGCGGACGTTCGGGGCCAGCCGTTTCGGGTTGGCGGCAGGCCGCCAACCCGAGGAGGAATAAAGAGAAGAGGACGAGGGGCACCCCTAAGGTGCCGTTTCGGTTCATCATCGGGGCACCCTCGTTACCTGGCTTAGTACACCGAAACGTTGTCGATCCAGCCCTTTTCCTTGTCGCCGGCGACGATGCCGTTGGCCACGCTGGTGTTGAGGCGGAACACGATGTCGATCTGGTTGAAGGCCGTCGTGGCCGCCACCGCCGAGGCCAGGGTTCCGGCTCCCGAGGCCCCCGATGTGAATTTGGCGAAGGGGATCTGGAAGCTCATCCAGTGGTCGCTGGGGTCGAAGTACCAGTTCCAGTCGTCGGCAGGGTTGAACCCGCCGTTGAGCAGGGCGTTGTATTCGGTGACAACGGTGCCCTTGGAGTCGGTGGAGCGCAGGTAGACGGTGACGCCCGTGTTGTTGAGCGGAAGGGCCAGGTCGAACTTCAGGCCGCCGGCCGAGGTGAGGGTTCCCAGGGCGAGTTTTTTGAGCGAAAGGACCACCCGGCCGTCGGAAGCGGCGGTGGCGTACTCGAAGCCTAGGCTCGAGGTCCCCACCGAGAACGAGTCGGCGGTGGCCGCGACCCACGCCGTCGATCCGGCGCCGGTGTAGTCCATGGTCCTGTGGTTGGCAGCCCCGAAGCTCGAAGCTTCGACGACGGTGCCCAGGGCCCCGGCGTAGGTGTTTAGGTAGCCTGCCGTCGAGGTGACGTTGGCCGGTGCCGTCCCGGTGTCAAAGGTCAGGGGTAGGTTCAGGGTCGAGAGCGATTCGTAGGCGGTGGGAGCCGGTGCCGGGGTTTCGGTGGTGGCGGCCGCGCAGGACGCCAGGGTGATCAGGGCCGCCGCGGCGAGCGCGGAGGCAAAAGCTTGGTTCGTTTTCATGATTTCTCCTTCGGGTTTCGTTCGGCCCAGGGCCGACGGTGGGACAGGTGCAGAGCGTTGGCTTCGGGGACCTCCTTACTTGGAATAGATTTCGAGTTCGGCGATTTGGCCGGCGTTGGCCTCGGTGTTCGCCGTCAGACTCAGCCGAAGAAACTGGGTTTCGACGGCCACCGGGATGGTCACGCTGTTGTCACCGTCGATGGGGTCGAAGTCGTAAGCCTGGGAAGGAACCACGGAAACAAACTTGGCACCGTCGGCGCTGGCCAGGACTTCCAGGGTCTGGGTCCGGGGAGACCAGATCCTCTTGGGGTTGAGTTTGATCACCAGTCTTCCCACACTAGTTGCCTTGCCCAGGTCGACGGTGATGTCGTTCGGGTACGAGTTCGCGGCCCCTTCCCAGTAGCTCAAGACCTCCCCGTCGAACGCCCGGTCTGAAGTGAAGTCAAAGATGTGGTTGTTGGAGGTCGAGTACTTCCCATAGGCCAGGTTGGGGGCGGGCGGGGCAGCCGCTTCGCCGGAAGGGACCGATGCGCAGGCGGTCAAGAGCAGGGCGGCGGCCGCCCAGAGGGGTGCAGTCAGAAACACTTTCATGGCAAATCCTCCTTGGATTTTCTGGGGAACCGGATCAAAGCGAGATGTCGGCAGAGAGGCTCACGGTGCCCAACCGATGGTTTTCGGATCCGTTTGTCAGGTCATTCGACAGCCAGGTGAGGCCGAACTGGGTTTTGGAGATGAGTTTGTCGAGTTTGCAGCCCACTTCGGCGACCACGGAACCGGGTTCGTGGTCGTAAAGGATCCTCGTCCAAGGGATGAGCGCCCCCTTGGGCAGCTTCGCGGTCCAGTCTAGGTACGCCGAAACCTGGGTTTTAGAGGCGGCCTTGTCCATAGCCCGTTCGACGACGACCTCCGAGCCGAGGCCTTTGACCAGCCCCTCGTCCCCCGAATCCTCGTAGAGGGAAAACAGCAGGGTCTGGGTCAGGTCGGAGACGGCCAGGTCAGCCTGGTAGACCTTGAAGGCGACGGCGGCGCCGGAGAACACCGCGCCTGTCCGGTCGTGGAGCAGGTCCTTTGCCCAACCTTCGGTCCCGGGCCAGTGGAGGGTCAAACCCACCGAGGCTTCCTGACTTTGGAGCTTGGACAGGGATAGACCCTGCCTGAAGTCGTAGCCAGCGACGGGGGTCAGCGAGAGGCCCTTGAGGCCAGGAAGGGGGAAGTCGTAGCCCAGTTTGGTGCCGGCGCCTAGCTGCTCAGGCGAGGCGGTTCCCTTGTAGTTGAGCCGGGCGACCAGCGAGGTGGTGGAGGTGAGACCTTTGACCGGGGTGAAAGCCAGGTCGGCGCCGAGGCCCAGCCCGTTCGTTTCCTTTGCCGGAAGGTTGGCCAACGGATAGCGGGTGTTGAACTTCAGCCGTCCCGCCACGGCCTTTCCGGTGTACTCCAAACCGACCATGGGGCCGGTGGTGTAGTCCGTGGCCAGGTCGTTGATCGGTGTGGACGCCTGGTCGTAGCTCCAAAAGTTGGTTTCGTCGGTCCGGTCGGCCACGTAGGCCGCGACGGTGCCGCGGCGGTATTGCACCCGGGAGTCGAGGTAGGCCCAGTCGGCGACGAGATCCTGGTAGGCATGGTCGAAGTCGTGGTTCCATGGGCGGGTGAGCTTTTCGACGCCGGCCGAGGCCAGTTGGAGGGTCCAGTCGCCCCAAACGATGCCCGAGCGCATGTTGGGCAGGTACACCGGGCCGAGGTACCCGGTGGGACCATCCTTGGAGTCGTTGAACTTGAAGCCGAACGCCGGGTCGCCGCCGTTGTAGTCCTTCACGGCTCCGTTGGTGTAGCGGATCTCCATCTTGTCGAGGTCGAACTGGAGGAAACCTTGGGGTTGGCCGCTCCGGGGCTTGTCGCCAACCTTCTGCCAGGGCGCCAAGGCGAAGTTGAGCGACAGCTCGGGAACCGAGGTGGCCAGGCCGAACCGGCTGGGGTCATCGGCCGACACCTCGAACTGGGTCCTGGTCCGGACGGTGATGCTGGCCCCGTCGGCGGTTTGAAGCTCGGCGGCCCCGAGGCTCGAGGCGAAGGCGGCCCCAACGAGGGCGGTCAACAATCTCTTGATCATGGTCATACTCCTTGCTGTTCAGGGGGCGAGGCCGGCCGACGCGGCCAAGGACCGAGCCAGGGCGGCGTCACCGGCCAGGATGGCCGCGGCCACCTGGTCGAGGACGTCGGGCCGGGCTGTTTTGTCGGAGCGCTTCTGGTAAAGCGCCAAGGCCAGCCGGAGGTCATCCTTGGTGTAGGAAAAGGCCGGGTCGAACGTCTTCCGGGATTCCTGGAGGGTTTCGAGGAGGGAATAGCCCCTGACCCTGTTGGGTTCCAGGACCGTTCCCTCGCCGTAGTCGTTCCAGGTGGCCAGCTGGATCACGTCGGGCTTGGCCGCCAGGGCGGCGCCCAAGGTCAGCCGGAAGGTGCCACCGGCGTAGTCGTCCAGGTAGCCGTAGCTGGTCGCCACCCCGGCCTGTTCATAGATGTCGTGGAAGCCGGGCCACGCCGAGGCGATGAGCCGGGGGGAGTCCTTGGTCTTGGCGTAGAAGGCGTTCAACTGGCCAACGAGGGTGTCGAGGCTCAGCACCCCGCCCACCGACTTGGACATCTCGGGCCAGTTGTAGAACCCGTCGGTGTCGTGTTCGTTGTGGTCTTCCAAGGAAACGAACCACGGTCGGACCCCCGAGACCTCAAAGATCTTCTGCCAGTCGTTCCACCGGGTGAATTTCTGGGGACCGAAGTTGAGGACTACCGGTTTCCCCTCGATCTTGAGGTAGGCCGGATCGTTCAGCCAGGTCTTTCCCAACCAGCGGAAGGTTTCGGCGGCCCGGGCCACGGCCTGGTCGCCGCCGAAGGTCTTCGACTGGATCATCTTCGTGATGGATTGGTCTTCATAGCAGACCGCGAAGGTCATTCCCGCCTTTTTGACGGCGTCAAACAGCACTTGGCTCGCCTTGTGAATCTGGGGGTAGTCGAGCGCCGCGTCGATGCCGTACCAGTCGATGATCACCCCGTCGATCCCCGCCATTTTCATGGTGAGAAGCTGGTATTCGATGACCCGGGGGTCGCTCGAATCGTAGGGACCGATCAGGGGGTAATAGTGGGTCGCGATGGGCCGGGTTCCGTCGGCCGCCACCTCATAGGGGTCGTAGAACCCCATGTGCCAATGCCAGCCGAAACTCTTCGAAAAAGGCCGTGCCTGGTACCACGGCATGTAGTGGGCCAGGACCAGGGGTTTTTCGACGGTCCGCAGCGAAGGGGTCTCGACGACCAGGGCTGCTTGGGCGGCGGTCAGCTCCCCGGCGGCGCCGGTACCGGGATCCACGCTGGAACAACCGGTCAGCAGGAAAAGGACGACGGCCGCCAGAGCCGCCGGAAGGGTTGGATTCATGCCCCCATCGTGAGGGGGGTTCTTCCCGCCGGATAGTCACATCTTTGGGCGATCCTAGGACAAAAAACCGGGAAGAACCGGGAAAAACCGCGACTTTCGAGCGTTTTCGCCGCTAATCGCCCTTGCTGCCCATCCTGAGCTTGAAGTTCTTCGGGGTTTCCCCCCGGTAGGTTTTGAAAATCTTCACGAAGCTCCCCAGGTTGATGTACCCCACCTCCTGGGCGATCCGGCTGATCTTCTTGTCGCTGTGAAGCAGCAGGTCGCAGGCTTTTTCGAGCCGGACCTGGGTGATGAAATCCTTGATGGTCTCCCCGTAGGCGCCCTTGAACACGGCGCTCAGGTGGCTGGTGCTGTACCGAAGTTCCTGGCTGATGGAATCGAGGCTAAGGCTGTAGTCGTGGTATTTGTCCTCGATGACCTTCCGGACCGTCTGGGCCAGGATGTCGAAGTTCGACTTCTTCTCCTGCATCAGGCCCGCGAGGATGGTCTGGAGGAACCGGCGCATGAGGTCTTCGACCTGGCCCGGGTCGGCGGCGTCCTGGACCCTTTCCCACACGTTGGCGAAATCCCCCTCGAGGCGCCGTTCCAGGGGCACCTCAAAATCCCGGGCCACCTGGAGTACCGAGTCGGCCAGGTGGCTGAACACATGCTTCACGTGGTTGAACGAAACCCCCGACAGCCGGAGGGTGTCGAGGAAGATGGCGAAGTAGTCCAGGACGGCGTTCTCGTTCATCTGCTTGAGGGCGGTGACCAACTTCTGCTCGACGTCGAAGGGGTAGAAGTACAGAGTCCGTTGGGACTGGATCACGTCTTCGTACTGCAAGATGGTCCGCTCTTGGAACAGTGGTCGGTAGTCGAGGGCGACTTCGGCTTCCTTGAAGGCGGTCTTGAGTTCGGTCCAGGAGGGGTGGACCCGGCTGAAGCTGAAGGCGTAGACGAAGGTCATGGCCTCCCCCGACCGGAAGAGTTTGGAAGGCGGTGCCCCGGCGGCGGCGGGAAGGCTCAGCAAAAAGCCCACCCGGTGGCGGCCGGGGTGGAAGAGTTCGGCCTGGACCCCGGGCCCCATGACGAAGTATTCATCCAGGAACTTCTGCTTTTCGCCGTTGGATTTCCCCAGGAATTCTCCAGCCAGTCCGCCCTGGAGGCCGGCCTGGACCAGGCAGACCGCATAGGCCGTCCCCGGGCTGAAGTCGATGCCGAGGCCTTTCTCCGCCGCCGTCGCGGCCCAGGCCTCGCCGGGCACCGTCGGGTCGTCGAAAAAGTCCTGGAGAAACTGTTCCTTTTCCATGGCCTGGCTGGCCTCAAGGGTCTGCCGGAGCTGCCGGTGGGATTCGATCAGGGCCGAGGCGCGGGTGGTCAAGGTCTCGAGGTCTTCGGGGTCCTCGTCCTTCTCCCCTCCTTGGAAAAGGTGGAAAAGCTGTCCGATGGGGGTGTAGATCCGCCGGGAAAGGAAGAACGTGCCGATGCCCAAAAGGGCCAAAACACCGATGACCAGGGCCGAGGATTTGGCCAGTTCGGCAATCAGGGCGGCGTCATAGTCCCGACGGTCGGTGCCGTAGGCGTAGCGCCAGCCAGTGGCCGAAGACTCGTAGCGGCTCACTAGGTACCGGCCCGTGGGCCCGGAGTCCGCCTGGGCCAGTTGGATGGCCCGGGGTTCGTCGAGGTCCACTCCCTTGGTCCTCAGGCTGACCAGGGCTCCGCCCCCTTCGAAGATGGCCAAGAACGACCGCTCTCCCAAGAAGGTGGCGTCGATCACCTTCCGGAAGAACGCCTCGCTGATCCGCACGCAGAGAAACAGGGACCGGCCCACCTCGGGGAAGTCGATCTTGCGCACCAGATAGGTGCTTCGCCCCTGGACCGTCTGGAAGGAAAAGAGCACCGCATTGCCCTGGGCCCGGTTGCGGAACACCGAGAGTTGACGGTCGACGCTGTCCTGGTAGCTGGTGCCTTCGATGGGGGAAATCGTTTTGTTCTTGATGTCGACCAACCAGCCGTCGTCGGCGTTCACCAGCAAGGCCTCGTCGTAATAGTCGGACAGGGTGCCGAAGGGATCGAGCTTCTTGAGAAACTCTTTTTTCTGACGGTAGTCCGACTCCAGGGCCCACTTCTTCAGGTAGAGAAGTTCGTTGCGGTAGCTCAGGTAGACGAAGTCGGCCTGCAGCTTCGAAAAGATGGTGTCGACGGTTCCCGAGACCTGCCGGACCTGGCTGTCGAGGATGCGGCCCATGGTTTCGGTCTCCCGGTTGCTGATGGAGGAGAACAGAAACAGGCTGGTTAAAAGGGGGGGGATGACCAACAGGGCCGAGATGAAGACATAGAATCGTTTCCGGAATCGCATAGTGAAAAGTAAACCCAATTCGTCCCCAAAGGGGGCGTGATCAGCGAAAAGTCGCATTTCCAGAGAAAGGAACACCCCCGCATCCTGGTCCGGTGAGGTTGTGATGAAGAAATATGCGGACCGCTATCTGTCGGTCGAACCCTGGAGCCTGACCGAGGTCGGCTTCCACAAAGACCAGGCCCGGGTCACCGAATCGCTGATGAGCCAGGCCAACGAAGCCCAAGGGGTCCGGGCCTCCTTCGAGGAAGGGTACTCGGGCGACACGCTACCGGGAGCCTACGTCGGCGGCATTTACGAGGAGATGATCGGCAACAAGGGGTACAAGGGCGTCTCCAACCGGCTGTGCTTCATGGTGAACGGCGTGGACTGGTCCCACCTGAGGCTTGATGCTGGGTCCGAACGCCTCGACCTGGCCAAGGCTTCGTACAGTGACTTTTCCCGGACCCTCGATTTCCGCACCGGGCTGCTGACCAGAACCCTGACCTGGCACCTGGCGGCCGGCGGGTCCCTGGCCCTCACCTTCGAGCGTTTGCTTTCCATGGACCATCCCGACCTGGCGTTCCACCGGCTAACGGTGGCCAGCCACGGGTACACCGGCCCCCTGACCCTTCGGTCGGGCCTGGATTTCGGGCTTCCCCACGAGGTGTACAAGGAAAACTATTGGACCTGCGGTCCGGCCCAGGCCCTTCCCCTCGGTGCTGGCCTCCTGGGGACCACCCGGTCCACCCGGCAGCGCTGCTATGCGGCCTTCCACCTCCGAACCCCGGGGCGACAGCCCGAAGCCCTTCCCCTGGCCGACGCCAAGTTTGCCGGGGTGCAGGTGACCTTTGCCTTAAAATCCGGAGAAACCCTGGCCGTTGAAAAAGACGTCATCGTGGCCAAACCCGCGGATCCGGACCTCGACGACACGGCGTTCGCCCGGTCGGTCCTCGACAGGCTGGCCTGGCCCGTATACGCCGGCTTCGACGCCGCCCTGGCCGCCAACAAGGCCTATTGGACCGGGGTCTGGGACAAGGCCGACATCGCCATCGAAGGGGACCCCGACAACCAGCAGGGCATCAGGTTCAGCATCTTCCAGCTGGAGCAGACCTTCCACGGCAAGGTTCCCGGTGCCAACATCGGGGCCAAGGGCCTTTCCGGGGAGTTCTACAACGGAAACTATTTCTGGGATAGTGAAATTTACTGCCTGCCGTACTACCTGTTCCAGAACCCGGCGGCGGCCCGGTCCCTCCTGGAATTCCGGTACCGCACCTTGCCTCAGGCCCTGGAGCGGGCCCGGGACCTGGATTGCGCCGGAGCCTGTTTTCCGGTGGCCACCATCGACGGCACGGAAAGCTGCACCCTCTGGCAGCACGCCAGCCTTCAGTTCCAACCCACCACCGGGGTGGCCTACGCCCTGGGCCGCTACTGGAAGGCCACCGGCGACGACGCCTTCCTCAAGGAGCAGGGCCTTGAGCTGTACGTCCAGATCAGCCGGTTCCTGGCCAGCCGCTGCCAGTACAGCCCCCGGAAGAAGGCCTGGGGCTACTACGCCGTCATGGGGCCGGACGAGTTCCAGATGATGGTGAACCACAACGCCTACACCAACTTCATGGGAGCCCGGAGCCTGGAGGGGGCCCTGGAAGCCCTGGAATGGGCCCGGTCCCATGCCCCCGCCGACCTGCAGAGGGTCAAGAACAAGGTGGTCCTCACCGATGCCGAGACGACCCTGTGGCGGGACATCGCCGCCAACATGTACCTTCCCATCGACCCGGCCACCGGAGTC